>JAOUQX010000002.1:1142981-1156153 GCA_028566295.1 Liobagrus marginatus
GACGCAGATGGCAAATAAAGTATGCAGCCTGAGGCGAGAGCACATTATGCTAATTCTAATGTCAGCTGTACTTTAATATACAGCTCTATTTAATCACCCCATTATTTCACATTTCCATATGAAAAAAAAAAGAAAAGGGGAGAGCGGGGGGAAAAAGCCTGCATTGCATCCCGAACACTGCATCGCCCCTCTTTCTCCCTGTCCGTGGTCTTTGTGGCAGCATGGGGCTCAGTAGCTTTTTTTTATTTAACCACCCGGCCTTGTACTAACACACACACACACACACAGACACGTACATAAACATGCATTAACATGCATAAACATGCAAACACATGCAGGAGCAAATGCACTGACAAGCATATGTGTTTATTTAATTAACTATTTATTTGTGTGTGTGTGTATATGTATGTATATATTCACGTGCATGTTTTGGCTTACATGATGGACATAAATCTGAAATACCACAAGTCCAGTTTATTGATATATTGCTGATCTGTTATTCATATTAACAATCCGTATCATTAAAACCCAGCTATGTTTTTTTTTTTTTTTTTTTTTTTTTTTACTCCTCATAAAAGCAAAAATCCGAATCGAACCTGAACATGAGTTCATCCCGAATTCATCCTCCTACAGTAGCGTCACAAACTCATAACGATTGACAGCTACCCAGATACCATCTGCATTTCTCATAAATAAAGACGTCTTCTCAGCGCTAATCGTTAGCATCAATTCTTCACTTTTTTTTTTTTTTTGCATCAAATGTATCCAAAAGCAAATAAATCAGACACCGGACATCACGACGGGTCGCTCGCTAACTGAGCGTTATTCATCTCAGTCTTATTCATAAAAATAAGAGTTATAAAAGTAATAATTATAATAATAATAATACTGAAATAGAATCTGAAAAAATCCGATCCAGATTCTGGAGAGAGCACGCATGGAAGAATGATTTTCTTATTTCTGTTCGTTTGGTAGATCTACAATACATATTGTACTAGTAAGTCGATAGTTTTGGGTAGGGGGGAGGGGTAGGGTGGTGTGCAGCGGAATTGGACCGCGTGGACAAAAGAGGAGAAATCTCCTGGAATTTTAGATTTCCACACAATGAAGTCTGCTGCCATACTGAATTTTAAAAGAAAAAAAAAGAGGGAGTGAAAAGGGGATATAGCATCCTTTAATGAGGTGCTCATTGGCCGACATTGGTTTTTACTATTGGGACTTCATTTAGGCTGTCATTAAGCTATTATCTAGCGTAAAGAATTTCGCCGTGCTGTAAGTAGCGCGTTGGGTCTGGAAGCCTTTTCTCTCTCTATTAGTGGAAGCGTGCCGCGCTGGCCTGGACTGCTGCCTGTGTTTTGTTTGGCTGTGGTTCACACACGGCTTTGGCAAGAGCCTCGTTGGACGGCTTACAGAGGAAGGAGGGAAAAGCGAGAGAGAGAGACTGAGCGAGAGAGAGTGACTTACAGTAGCTCATTGGACCTATAAGGCAGCCGAGCTTCCTGCTTTTGGCATTTACACTTACAGCATCCAAATTTCCAACAGAAACGACTGTACAGTACAAACAGATCCATGCCTCTGAGAACGACGCTGCCAAACGCGAGCAACTATTTAACCACGTTGAATAAAACCAATATAATAACGTGATGCGCAACAATATAAAGCGTTAAAGGCATTACGATGAAAGATCATTGGTGAGAAATTAGATTCGAAGGTACACACGTATGTTATTACTAGTACTTAATATACATCGATCATGTAAGAGCGCAAAGACTAGTTTATAGCATGGTGATGTTCATAGTAGTAGTAATAATAATAATAATAATAATGATGGTTTTCCTTTTTTTTTAAGGAAGTTGTTAATAATTCCTGCATGATCGTTGAAATCGATTTCAGAATATTTTTTTTTTTCTCTTCAGAATTTTTCTAAATTATAATTTTTTTGACGGGAGAAAAAAAATCCATTAAAAGTAAGCTGTTAGACAGGATAAAAGTATATCTATATCAGGTTTTAGTTTGATCCTGATTTCAAATAGAAATACATTTAAATACCCTGATACACACACACACACACACACACACGTATATAAAGCTTATGATTTATTTTTTTCAAATAATAAAAAATCACATGGTTCACATGAAGTTTTTTTAACCTGATAATTTGTGCACACATGATAAAACCATAAGTGGGCATGTTAATGTTATACCTTATATAATAATAATAATAAGAATGTAGCATTCAATCACTTAAGAAATGAATATGTAAAAAAAACAGTGTAAAGATTCATGTGTGGAAATAAGCGAATCGTTTTCTACAGAAAGCCGAGTCAAATGGAAACTGAATCATTTTCTTAAGAATAAAGAATCGCACAAGCGTATATGAATAGTGTCGAAAGGGTAATGAATAAATGAGCAGTGATAAAAGAAACACGCGAACACAATTAGCCATTAAACACGTACTAACACGTACCGGTCTTGTAAAACAATTTAATCGTTCCTGTCAATCATCCGGAGAAAGGAAGAGCTCACTCTCACGTGTGACTCAAGTTATTGTTTTAAGTGTGAAGCCCGTCTGAGTTTTCTGTGAAACTTCTGTGTAGATGGAGTGTAATGCAGGACTGTATGTCTCTCTCTCTCTCTCTCTCTCTCTCTCTCTCTCTCTCTCTCTCTCTCTCTCTCTCTCTGGCTGTTTTGTGGTGATTAACTGCAGTCTGGCCTTTAATGATCATTTACCGCGACTCCTCACCACAAGCCTCTGGATGACTACAGAGCAGAATGATTATTAGTGTGGACACCGAGCTCAGAAATGAAATAAGATTTTCCTCGGACAGATTGCAAAACGACTCGTGTCCTGCTAATTAAGCTCAAGCTGCTGTTTGGTGTGTGTGAAGGCCAGAACTTTGTAACTTTTAAGAGTGTATCATGAGACGAAAGTCACTCGCTGTCAAAAAAAAAAAAGAAATAAACCAATCAATCAAACTCCACGTCGTACGTGCGTAGCAGATTGCCTTCGCCTTTAAAGCGTACGTCGTCGTTTATTCCTATCCGGCTCCTCCTTTCGTTTCCAGATAAACACACCAAGACCTAATTGCCGTACTTCCGAGGAGTAAAAACGAAAACGCAGGTAATAACCCGAGCCGACTGCAGGATTTCCGTTAGAGAGAGAGAGCGAGAGGGTGGTGGGTGGTGCGCGTCGATGCCGCACGGCATTGTGGGTGCTCCCCTGCTGTTCCTCCCCGGAGTACTGTGATGTGCACTCTTCAAAAGGCCTCATGTCACTGCCGCTGCCTCATTTAAAGTCAGACTCCCCTGAATTTGCATCTCACAGCGTCTTACACGATGCGCCATATGTCGTCCAAAAAAATAAATAAATAAAACAATGCTCACAAATAAACTGGCAACACTTCCCTTCCCCTATACGTGCTAAAAACTAAAACAATGACTGCGCCTAGGAAGACAAAGCTGTTTAAAAAAAATAATAAATAGTGCATTTCAACTCCAGAATCCCGTTTCAGTCGCGCCGGGATGTCGCACCTCGCAGCCCGGGCGCCATGCGCAGCAATAACAACAAAAAAATGCTTATTACCGAATGATTCCGGTTTTCTCTACGATTCAATTTGCGGTGATTACGGCGGCCCGTGCTAATAAAATCCCGGCACAGAGCGCGAAGGTCAACTACCAGTTAGGCGTGTTCATTTTCATCGCGGTGTATTCATCCTCAGCGCCTAATGGCCCAATTTTCTCCCCTCGCTCTTCAATAAATATTGCTGGAATTACAGGTTAAATAGCTAAATTAAATCACGGCTATTATGGTAGGCTGTTGGGCTCGGCGAGGGAAAGGGGTTTCAGCACTCCACGGACAATTACCGGGGAAGTGCCAATCGCCAGACAGTTTACGAATAATGTTCGTTTTCTCCACCGTCGTCGAAGAAAGAAAAAAAAAAAAAAGGGAGAGAAACGTATTGGGTGCATGTTACAAAGAATCTGGAGAATCTGAGCTATAGTAAAAGCGATTCCGATTGGACAATACGGCTAATACGTCAATATGGACAAAATCAGACACTAATTCTATCGGAAAACACGGTTACGGTGGAACATTTAAAAAAGGACGTAACCGTTTTTTTTTTTTAGTTCCCACGGTGGGGGTTTTGGTTTTTTTGCCTTTTTTATTTTAAACAACAGGAAAAAAAGTGATTGGTGAGTTAACATCTGTTTACAGTAATAAATTCCTATCAAATGTAACTGTAAATGGATAAAAAGTACATAGAATTCGCTACTAACAAATTGCTGTGCTGCAAGAGGAATAAATCTCGGTTGCGACGACTCATTATATTAAATAAGTTGGATTTAGAAGATCATAGGTTCAATTCCCAGCACCACCATGTTATCAGTGCTGGGCCCTTGAGAGAGGCCCTTAACCCTCAAACGAAAAATGAAACGAGATAAACTCAAGTCGCTCTGGATGAGAACATCAGGAAAAGGCTTTTCGTATGAATGAAGTGTGTTATGCCTTCCTGAACTTGTAATAAGGTCCACACACACACATATTCTGTGTATATATAATGTATAAGCCGTGTTTGAATAGCATGGCACGGTTTCTTTTAATTGCTTGGGATGACAGAGTTTCCATGCGCTCTAACGACCGGGGCTGCTTATGAAAGGTGCCGAGAGGCTGCAAGGTAATTCCCATAATGACTGGCGCGACCAGCAGCCGATAAACTACTGAACTTTCTCCGTTCATTTATCCCCCACTCTCCGAGTGGAGCACCGGCAAGTCTGTTTGTGAAGAGTGCCTCTCATTATCCTCCTCCTCAGCTCTCGTTGCTTAATTAATATCTTAACCTTTCGAGTTATTTTTGGGGACTTGCGGCCTTTCATGTCAGCGAAACCGGGAAAAAAGGAAATAGGAAAAAATATATATATATAAAGAACACCTGGGCACCTGGGACGGCACGCTCGCACTTCAAAACTGGACATCCTGTTAACCAGGACTCATTCAGATAACCTTGGAATTTTCCCGAGCGTTAGAAGTTCTCGTCCTTAAGACACCGCTGTTTTTTCTTTGAACCGCCTGCCGTTTGCACACTGAGAGGCTTAAATTATTAAGGTTGAGATTGTATTCATTATATTTTACAGTCTGGGAAAAGCTACGAAGGCGTTCAGACCCTCTCACACTCTTACTTCCTGTCGTAGCGATGGTGAAGACGGGGAAGAAAAGAGAGAGTTGAAGAGCAGATTAACAATCCAGAAACAAGTATATATGTGTGTATTAACTAATGATTGGAACAGTAGTTGGTGGGCAAGTCAAATTGTGTGTGTGTGTGTGTGTGTGTGTGTGTGTGTGTGTGTGTGTGTGTGTCAACGTAAAGGAAAGAACGGAAAGACCTAGCCTCTTTCTCATCACGCCTCCATCGCTCCATATTTGATGGAGTCAATGTCACGACAAACTGATTTGCATTTAGAACAAAGATGACACGAGCCCTAGGCCTGCGGTGCCTCCCTGGTGTCCGCCTGGCTGGTGGAAAGTTTCCTGACATTTCTTGCATTATTAAGCCAGGGGCTTCATTACCATGTGTGTGATCTGGAAGTCTCTCAGGCCTCTAATTCCTCACCTTGAATTGCTAATGTCTTGTTTATGACTATCGTCGCAAATCCGAGGCAACAATTACATGCAAATCAGTCTCGAGCCGCAATGAGCCACCGCGCAACAAAGGCCGGTTCGTACACATGCCCAGTCTAATAAACACACATACACACACAAACGCACTGAGGCTTGAGGGGAAAAAAATAACGTCAGCGATTAACCCGGACGATGGGAGAAATCCTGAAGGTTAAAGTTTAGCAATCCCTCTACATCTATACCGTAAATTGTTTTCGTTAACATTAGCAGTATGCTAGTAGCTAAAGCTAGCTGCTAACTGTCCAAGTGAAATCGAATAAACGTTTCATTTACCAATCGAATCTAATGTGTTTCCTCCATCATGAGGGAAGTGTTAGTTCAGTGGTTAAGGTGTTGGACTGTTGATCAGAAGATCGTAGTTTGGGCACTGCTGGGCCCCTGAGCAAGGCCCTTAACCCTCAGCTGCTCAATTGGATTTAAAAAAGAAACTAAAAGTCGGTAAACGTAAGATTAGAGCGTCTGCTAAACGTCGTAAATGTAAATCAAACACTACCGAATCATCCAATCAATGTCTGCCGATGTTGTGATGTCATCCTTTCGTGTCCACCAACTAGCTATGCAATCCAGTTTAGTGTAAACGAGGTACTTAAGCTGTACCTGTCAAACATTGAGACCAACAAATCATAAGGCATTATTTTAAGTTTTTTTACGTTTGCGTCAAATCATTTCATCACCAATCACCAGCCATGATGTCATCCGGCTAGTCCGGGATTCGATCGGAAGTCTCACAGTGTTTCATAAGCACCTGTAAATAGACTCCAAGTTCAAACGGGTTTTGAGCACCGCTTAAACACGACACACGCACGAATAACACAAGTTTTTCGGCTTCCTGAAAAGCTCCGGCGTGGCCGTCCCGCTGTGCGGCGGCGCAGAGAATCATGGGTGATTTACTAAGTGTAAATGAGGCGACGGAATCTGGAAGCAGCTGTTTTTACAGCCTGTTAGACACACTAGCACAAACTTGGAGTGGACAGCAAGCAGCTATTCCAACCCCCCAACACACACACACACGCGCACACAACATCTGTTTTACATTCTCCTCCCTATAACTGCCCAAATCCCTTGACTGGACATATTCACTCTGGGAAAAGCAACACACACATACGTACACGCACATACACACTTCTGCTGCCTAGACAGTGTCCTGACCTCCATAACCACACACACCAATGACCAGATATCCACACTGACAGTTATGATTTTTTCTTTTTGGTTTGGTTTTTTTTTCGCTTTTCAGCTATGTTTTTATGACCTTGTTTTTTAAGATCAGACCGTTTAAATTTACAGCAGTGTATAATTTTTATATAATAAACAATAAAATAATGATTGCGTTTGTTACAATTTATTGACGTTGTGCTCAGTCGAGTCGCCCCACACCCGCATCACGTCTGCTTTCTTCATTTTTCTTTCTTTCTTTCATTTCTGACAGAGATGAGTCCCATATCTTCTGTTCTTTCCCCCCCCCCTCTCTCTCTCTCCCTCTTTTTTTTTCTCTTTCTTTTTTCTTTTGAGCTCGCATGGTCTCCTTTCGTGCGGATTAGAAGAGGCAGGGATTAAGAGGCGAGTAAAAGAGGTGTTACAGGGCTGAGAGGCATTTTTATTCTTATTGAAATCGGAATGAATTAAATTCATTACACTCGTGTTCGGAGACGAGGAAGTGGCAGAACCAAGACCGGAATTAAGCACCTATTCCGTGCGGCAATGATGTCCGAAACTTTATCGTCTGCTGGGTCACTGCGGGACAACCAATCGGAACGTCTGACCACCGTGATTTATAAAATGTCTTAAAAGATAAGTTACGTTCACGCTCGGCACGATTACAATATAAATAACCGCATTTTTAAACTTCTAATGCAGCCCAAATTGTTTACGACCTTAACGTGATGTTACCTGTTTAATAATGTTTATTTAACGTAATATAAAAGGATTAAGAAGAATTTCCACAAAATCAGCAAAAAACTAACAAAACATCACAAAAGTTTCGTCATGAATTAAATAGGTTGCAATCATCCGAACTGCAAAAATTTGTAATATTTACAAACGAAATATTGTTTTGCTTTTATTTAGGTATACAACTGTACACGTGTTTAATTAAGCACAGCGTTGTTTGCATAAATTAGCATTTTTAATAAGGAAATTCATTGTAAGAATATTAGCGTTCAAATTACACTCTTTTTTTAATGGGCTCAATTCACCTGTTTCAGCTTAAAATGATTATACGTGTGTGTGCGTGTGGGGGTGTGTTTGGAAAGTGGTGCCTTTCAACACACTTTATGGACGTTTTAAGGGTCACCAGTTTGAACTGGAGACCGATGTCAGCAGCTTGATGACCACGGCTGTTTCATGTTAACAAATTGAACAGATTAGATGTGAAAGTGCCAGACAAGACTTTGGAGTCTGAGTCTGGTCAAAAAAGTGGGAGGGAGACAGGAGGTTAACAGACTGAGGGAGTCTGTAGAGAGAGCTCCCCCCAACGCTCACTAATCCTGCCCATACACACACACACACAGCACAAACTATGCTACCTGCAGGTCTCTACCTGTCTTATGACTATAAGCAAAATAGCAACACGTGGGATTCATTATAATGTGGCTTTCAATTCTTGTCCATTTTATGATCCTGCTTCCTATGATCTGAGGAAGGTCACTAACTAGCTGATGACATCACAGCGTCTAAGGCAGGGGTAAACCCGATTTAAATTGGCTTCTCTAGCTAGATTCTCGAAGTTAAACCAAATCGCATTAATGCACGTCAGTTATGTAGCTGAAGAAGCTAATCAGACCAGAGACTAGCTTACAGGGTTAAAGACATTAGCACTGACAGGGGAACGCTTTCGTTCTGCTCTTGTTAGCTAATTAACGAGAGTCACAGCCATAAAAGAAGGCGACTAAACAACGAAAACGTGTTTCTACATGAACGTATATGTCATCTGGTTGGAGTATGGGGCACCAGTCAAAAGGGGTGAAATGATTTCAAATTATCTTTATTATTATTGTCTAAGAATTAAAAGGCAGGTGTTGGGCATTTTTGGAGGCAAATGATTTGGTAAAAGTGATAACTCAGTGGTTAAGGCTCAGTGGTTAAGTGGTTCGGACTGATAATCCGAAGACCGGGGTTCGATTCCCAGCACCGCCAAGCTACCACTGCTGGGCCCCTGAGCAAGGCCCTTAACCCTCAACTGCTCGGTTGTAAAAGAGTCTGCCAAATGCTGTAAATTTACTGTAAATGTGTAAGGCTCCATGCCACGATGTTATCAATGTCACACTTGTGATCTAAATAAGAGCGCTGGTGAACGATTTAAGCATGGCATGAACAGTAGTGAACAGATTTTTGGACATCACACCACACTACACCACCACACCCCCAACATCCATGACAGCATGACAGTCCAAGCTAGACTGGGCCAAGTGGGAGCATCGGCACAGCTTATACAGTACATGCCTGGAGACTCTCCTCCCCTTTCCTGGCTCAGCTCTCTCGCTCTGATGTAACAAAGCTGCGCTCTGTTGGCCAAACAGAACTGGCAACATGGGGGTTCGTGATGAAACCTGTAGCATCTAGCAAAGAAAACCAAGGAGCTATTTTTCATTTCTTTTCCAAATTACTTGAATTTGGCTTTGGAGTTCCGGGGTAGACTCTTCGGTCTGAAATTGTCACGTACTATAGCTAGCTGTCGGAGCGAAATCAGCCACTGATTGCTTCGCAGATTCCGAGGTAAAGTGCCTCCTGCCCCAACCGTATTTACCCAGCAGTCAGCTGGAAATGTAGCCGGGTTTCAGGAGATATAAAAGCGATCGAGAGCACGAGCGAGATACTGGACGGAATAAAGAAAAGAGTCCAGTCATCCTATAAATCTGCACACTTCTCATTCTGTCTCCAGGTGGTATTATTACTGCTGAAGCACTCTACATTACTATCAAACAGAGAATCCGAATCGCAGAGCGGGGAAAAGAATAAAAGAACCAGAACAAGAACCAGCTCCACCAGCAATGTTTGTGATCTCTTTGGCGCCCGACCCTCAGAATCGATCCCAAGGACTTAAGGATGGGGAAAGTGTTGACGTGTGTGTATGGGGGGATGTGTGTATTGGACAAGGCTAGGTCCGTGAATTCTGGCCCTGGTTTTTGTGTTTATACTGTGGAGACAGAGCGAGCCGTGCGGGCTGTGGCCTGGAAGAGCAGATCCAGACCAGATGAGGGTTAAAGCGACGAACCAGAGATTCGAGGGTGGGGAAGGGGGGCACCTCTGCTCCAAACAGCCCTTATAAGGCTCTGATTGCACGCAAGACGAGGGACAGCTGAGGCTGCTGGACCACGAGCTATCTAGCAAGTACACACACTTTACCCAAAAAGAAAAAAAAAGTGTGAGGTGCTTCCCATCATCAAGCATGCCAGAGTGTGAAAGGCCCTTGTTTTACAGGCACATGTAAAATGAAATCAGGCATTACGAAGCTCTAATAATGCTGCCAGACTTTGTGCCTGGGCCGGAAATATAATTACAAATTACAATTACAAAATCACTTCCTTTGAATTGTGAACACGTTTAAGAACAAAAACAAAAGGCCCCTGTCTGTAATCTTTAGGGGGAAAGGAAAAGCAAGCTGGGTGAAACTTTGTACGGGTGATTTAGCAGTAATTAGCAAACAAATCACAGGCTTTTTGTGCAGACATATTGCCTACAAAAAGCACAGGGTTCAGGCCTTCCTAATAGAATCTTCTCAGCCTGGTTACTCTTTTGCTAGACAGAATAATAACTGCAATCGTAGCTCACAGTCTATAAACACAGCCCTCTATTTGTCAGGATAAAGAAAACATTTCTTTGCGGCGTGATTATGACAGAAGGCTTATGCTAACCTTCGGCGGCATCGACGCTAACGTGACGGGACGACGATCAAACGACGCTCATGAAAATGATCTGTGCTCGGTATTCGGCTACGGCCATTTTCTCTCCCGCAATCACAAGGAACGATTTCGAAAGCGATAAAGAAGATTACACGAGCATGCCGATCTACTTCTGTTTAATTCTCGGGCAAAAAGGAAAATGGTCTAGGGAAAAAGGAAAGCTCATAGACAAAAAAAAAAGAAAGTGCAGCAGAAAGCAGTGCTGGAAAAAGCATGTCAGAAGCTGTAAATGGAGGGGAGGGGTGGTGGTAGTAGTGGGGGGTATGGCATTCACACAGTATGCCTGTCTCCAGTCTAACTGAAACCAGGCTCTCTTCTATAACCAGTCCAATCTGTTTTCATTTGCAAGGAACAGAGCTCTTCTACCAACACCCCTCCACCTCCTCCTCCTCCTCGGTCTCCTCCTCCTTCTCCTCGTCCTTCTTGTTCGTCCCTCCAAACCCTTATATTCGAGGGCCTAAAAACTTCACTTGCTTTTGTCTGCCACAGGGAAGCTAGCAAAGCAGCACGACTTTTACACTGTGTAACCCGATCAAGGGAATAAATAATAATAATTATACTAATAATAGTAATAATTAAACAGAAGGATAATGGAATTGACTTCGGTCATTTAGTATGTTTAGTTGTGCTGCAGAAAAGTTACTTCCCCCTGCATTCTGTTGTGCAGTTGTTGTTATTATTTGCTGCACAGGTCAAATTACGAAGTGTTAAACACTCCTTGGCATTAGCAAATCAAAGGGTTTAAGTTTAGATCGCATGTACTCGCAAGGCATTGGGCATCAAGACAATGCAAAAGAACTGGAAAAACCTCAGTGTCAAGAGACAAGTGTTTCCTGGCATTGCCTCACTGCACAACGGACTTCACAAAATTGCATAAGCTATTCATCGCATTCGAGTGGGTTTACATCAGCGAGTGGACGCAGCCATGCGCCAGGGAGTTAAAAAGGCCTCTCACCGTCTGATAGCCCTGCCTCTAAGCTATGACAGTCTGCTGGAGCTTGGCAGAGCACACCGAGCAACGAAGAACAACATGACACACAAAGGACATTGTTTAAAATGATTCATTTTTGTTTAAAAAAAATAAAATAATGCATCAACCGGAAATTAAACAGCGAACCCGACCGGCACGGACCGTCGGCCACCCTTCTTAAGGCTGCACTTCCATAAGTTCCTTACATTCATCCCCAAAGTGGGTTATCGCTTCAAGACAAGGCCTGTTTATGCTTCAAATGAGTTCCTTTAAGGACTTTGTACAGAATTCAAGCAGACTGGAGGTCCTGGATGGAAGGAAAGGAGGGAGCAATGAGGGTCTGGGTGAGCGAATTAATTACACGTGCATTTTTGGATGGAGTATACTATAATGAGCCCCAGCTGCGCCAGGCATCCAACTCCCTTTAAATGTAACTATAAAAAGCTGGGCATTCAACATCCCCTTCACAAAGAGAAGTGGGCACCATAAAAGGTCCCTGTGATGTGTGCTCAGAAACATGGCACAGGACACATGCCAGCAAAGAGGGCAAGGGCTTTTTATTTTTATTTTTTTTAGGCAAGGCGAGCATAGCATTGTGGCTTCAAAAGATTAGATGAGAACAACACCAATAAAAAAGTCAGACGTTTCGAAGAGAAGCTATCTCACATCATTGTATGTCAGTACCTGCAAGTTACCGGGAGCAGGAGAACCTTTTAGCATTACCTCTGCTCGAACACGCCCACTTCAACTCGGTAAGGGTGGATAATTAGATGTGTAGGCTAATCAGATGTCTAGGAAACAGGAAAAACTTTAAAACCTGCAGGACAGGGGGTCGTCTGGGAGCCTGTGGCAAAATCTATGGAATCCCTGGCTTCTCCGTGTAATGTAACTTGTAAAAAAAGAATTTTTTTTTATGCTAAGTGAAAATAAGCTGTTAATTTGACACTTTGCAAAACTTTAGCAGAATGTATTATGTTCCTCTCTTAATAATTTTGACACCATACCTTTCTCCACAAAAGACTTGACGCTAGCTTGCTAGTGAGCTAAACCTTTACTCCAAAACCTGCACAAAAATGTAGAGTAAATTTGCCCAAATATCAAGTCTACTTTTTAAAATCAATGTAAACGTTACCGCGTTAGCGTCTTAGCACTGGAAAGCTGTGTGAGAGAGAGGCTTTGCTGTTCTAATAAGATCTGTTTTCATTATGATATTATGATGATATGATATGATAGAGTGCAAGAAAGTAGTGCAGAAAGTAATATTCCACAACCGCTAACTCTTGATTTCACTGACAGCCATCATATTCATTTCACACCTCTGGTACTAACAAGGTTGATTGGTATCACTATCGTCTGATGACATCACTCGCGCTGCTCCTCTCCATTGCCGCCCCACTGATTAGCTTTAACGATGCTCATTTTGCCCTGGGAATCTTACCTGATTTCTGGGCTCGTGAGAGGGATGGCGTGTTCAGATAACTAGCTGAATTAGAACGAAACAAAACCGAGCGAACGATGGCTCTGAACCGCCAAATTAGACTTTGGCGGTGATTCATCGTCTTCCATTCCTCATGAGAGCTTCCGGTTTCAGGTTAGGCACATGGTCAAAAGTCCAAATGGTGTC
>JAOUQX010000002.1:1199464-1215316 GCA_028566295.1 Liobagrus marginatus
CCCTTATGCTAACGTGATTAGCAGGTTGCTAGCATCATTTCTAACCTTTTTAACATGATTAGCATGATGCTAGCATGACTAGCATGAGTCAGCATTAATGACCGCTAGCTTAGTCCAACAAGCCCAACCCCACAGTCTGATGTAGATACATGGCGCTTAACAGTTTGTGAACCCTCAATGAAAGTCAATGGGAATTTTGGGGTCATTTGTCGGAAAACCGTAAGTCGGATCACTCCAACAAGATATAGCAACTCGAGTCAGACCAGGCCGAAGGTACTTTCTGAATTTGGTGGTTGTACGTTGAAAACTCTAGGAGGAGATACCCGGAGAAAAAGAGTCTCAGAAGAATAATGATGATAATAATAAGTTTAAATCGGATTTCAATAGTTTGGCTTTCTCAAGCCAAACTAATTAACAGAACAGAGCGCCACCTCTGGGGATACGCCGCCACCAACCAATGCAGGACCGCATCCGAAATGGAACACAGGGGATCCACCGAGGTGGCCGAAGACGTCTTGTGATGAGTTTTCAGTGGGAGGGCGACTTCTGAGCACCCGGTGCGTTGCCAAAGAGGGGTAATTTGTCATTCGGTACCGCGTGGGGCAGCAGAGGACAAGACGGGGTGATGTCCCATAAATCAATTAATAATACAAAATTCTCTCGTGCCGAGCTCCGGCTTTCTTTGACGAGCCAAAAAGAAATTACGCTAATTGGTTAGCGGGAGGCCTTCAGCTCCTCGGAGCTTTATGACAAACGGCGTCACGAGAACGTTTCACAGCTAGGGATTTTTTTTTTCTATTATCAGTCATCATCCAGTGACACTAATATAGCTTATATATTTACCGTAGCAAAAAATGGACAGTATGTTTAAAACAAACCCCCATTCATTTTTTTTCTTTGGGAACTGGGAAGGTGAAATATCCTGGGTGATCCGGGGCAGGGAAGCGCCGAGCGTTCCACAGGGACAACAATCGTTTCTCGTTCACGGCGGCAGATGCAGCACATCGTGTATTATTTGCATTCCAAGCATAGCGAGGTCACTTTACGAGTGTAAAGTACCACAACTCCCCCAGGACGAGACCACAGTCATGGGTCCCCCCCACAGACAAGAAAAGCACTCGGAGAACCTGGAGGACGACCCGCCTCTACGTAGGCGGGAAAATACAGATAAAATATTTGTATATATTATTTTATAAAAAAAAAAACGAAAAAAAAAAACGAAGGACCCTAATTCCAGAAGATGGACAGCTGTAGCCTTGAAGTGACCTGAAGACAGAAGGGGAGGGAAACGTTCTGATAATATAAGAAAGAGGAAGTCTCTCGCTTGGAAACGATGAGGTCAATTCGATTCGACAAGTTAATTTTCCGGCCCGGTCGTCTGCGGCCGCTTTGAAAGAGGAACCCGACATCGAGGGCCAAAGTGACGACATCAGACACAAGAGGGAAAAAAAAACGAATCTTGGGCCAAGCAAGAAACAAGTCCATCTCCAAGACTTGCGATGTAAAGATCACATCACCACAGCTGAAAACGTTCCTAGCGCAAGCTAATATGGCGTATGCTAATATCATTAAAAAACTATAACAAAAAGATTTTAAAATATTTAATCTAATTATGATATTTGAATGACTCGCTTGTGTAACGTCGGAACAAAAGAAGAAAAGTAAACAGTTCTATACATTTAAAACACCTTTGTTTAACAATAGAGAAAAAAATACTCAGTCTATTCATTTTGGGGAAAAAAGCATTGATAAATTATTTAAATAAAACATTTGCATCACGGTTTAAAACAAATCACGCAATAAAGTCAACAATGATATAAAAAAAAACACTCCTAATTAACAAATGAGTAAAATAAATGAGGGGGAAAAAATAACATTCCCTCTTGATGTGGAACATCGCTGATGAACATATCTGTATCCAAAATGGCACAAATTTGTCAGATTAAAACGAGATTAAATCTTAAATAAATAAATAAATAAAACGCGCTCTAATTACTCGCAGGCTCCTCGTGATAAAGCAGCGCTGTGATGAGCACGTTAACCGCAAATAATTGACGACATATCGTGAGCGAGATGTGAAATATTACCTTTTTCTAATTGACAGTCATCTAATGAAAGAGGCGAGATGTTTTCGATCGGAATCCGGAGGAACGCGCCGGTTTATTGCTTCTTTAATAGCTGGGACGAAGAACGTAAAGGGACCCGATGTTTATCGCTCGAAACGTGGATGTGACCAATTTAATCGCTGGATAAGCAAGTTAAAAATGTAAAATAAATAAAAAATTGACCAAGAACTGCAAACAGGTCACAGTACAGGTTTATTAGGGGTTAAATGTCGCCCCCTGCTGGACTGGATTACTACTGTGCCTCTCAAGACTGATCTAAAGAGCTGATCGCAAAAAAGGTTCTGTTGCTGCACTAGACACTGAGTCTAGGCTTGCGCTTATAATGCGCACACACACGCACATCATTAATATAGAATAAACATCAGTAATCTCCTGTATTAGTGTCAATAGTTGCGCATTTAAAAAATGTTAACTGTCCTATTTCTCTTTTTAATTATTAATCACTGACCAATTGTTTGTTTTTGTCTCGGATCATGTTATTGTTTATATAAGCCCTTAATTGTGGGGTAAGGAAGGAGTCTCCAGTGTCAGTGTTCCTTTTAACAGTCAGAGTGAAAACGCTCATTAAATAAAGAGAACTTGACAGAACAACTGTGCACAGCTGCTTCGGTAATGAATGAACATCGTACTGGTTTGCAGCTTGATTAGTGTAAGAAGAAAAAAACGCTTTTAGGCCCATGAGCACTTCTTCAACGCTTCGACGAGAAATAAAACACGGTAAAACAGAGACGGGCCACAGACTCACCTGCATGACTTTGTAGAAGTAGGCGTACTGACGTGCCGTGTTCTTGTACTGACTCAGCACGTCCTGAATAGCCTGTGTGGCCAGCAGGTGGCGCACTTCGTCCTCCTCGAAGTACAAGGGCGTGTCATAGTGAGCGGGCAGGGTTTTAATGTAGGGCAGCCAGGGGGACTCCGGGGTCGCCCTCTCGCACAACAGGTGCAGGGCCAGAGTCACATTGCTCATAGCCTGCAGGATCCGGTCCTGAGCGTACAGCGGGCCTGAGGACAGGTCAGTGCACATTACAGTCAGTCACAACTATTAAACCGTTGTGTATTTTTCTTCCAACAATCCAATTAGCGTTGTCAAAAATATCGATATTTCGATACATAACGATACTGAAATATATAAAACGATACCGATACTCATTTCCGGAAGTATCGATACACCGATAGCAGACTAGCGTTGGCACGCTCAGTCTCTTCCGTCTATGAAACAGCGAGTTGTCAAACAGCGCACGTGACCGCAGCACCTGTCTCGTCTCATAGCGTTAGTGAGTAAGTTGGCGAGCGCGAGACGTAGCAGGAGCGATTTCTGCAACGATTTTGGATTTAAAGAAAATAAACGGAAGTCTGAAACACCAGCTAGCGACTAGGCAGCTGTTCCAAACCAGTGCTAACAAAAGGTGCTAACGCGACTAATTTTGCAAAGCACATGAAACACACACATTCAGACCCATATAAAGAGTTGAGAGGTTTGTAACTGCTCTCATTTTAACATGAATTAAATATTAACTAAGATGGGAGAGTATCTTTATGTTGTTTAGTGAGGTTTTGTTTTCGCATTTGATGCGCCGCACATTTGCACATCCATCTTTACTATAGAACGGATTAACACTATTAATACACACACGCATATACAGTATATACACCCATATACGCGTTTATCAATGAGCATGGGAATCCAAAATCTAAATCTGTTCATTATTTACATTTTAATGTATTAACCAACATTAATCAACAATTAGCAAAACCTTTGTTAGAGTATTTATTAATATTAGTTAATAAAAATACAATGGTACATGTTAGCTCTTGTGCAAATTAAGATGAATACATATTTTAGAAGTATTTCTTCAGTGTTAATTCGTGTGTTAACGTGAAATATCAATTACCTTTAACTTAAGTTATAAGATTAGTTTTATAGTTTAGTTTATTTTAAAGGCATGATCTAAAACGAAAAAAAAAAAAAAAGTGTATTCAAGTCTGACGTTCTCTTATACCTCAGTGTCATGTTCTAGACTTGCGAGATACTTATCTTTAAAATTAAAAACAATAAAAAAAAATTATAATTCTGCCTTAACGTTGTGACAGTTTTATTACCCAGCGGTATCGAATATTGATATTTTAAAAAGTATCATATCGAAGTTAGAAATTCCGGTATCGTGACAACACTAATAGCAATACGGCCGGTTCCTGGTCAGGTATCGAGTCGGGAACAAACTCAGTGACTCACCAAGGGCGGAGTTTTTAGCCGATTCCACAGTCATCAGCATCTTCCTGGGAACCCAAAGAAACAGCTCTTCAGCCTAACAGAAAGAGAGACACGGAGACGGTCGGAATTTAATATAAAGATACGCTCATAATTTATAAACGTGTGTGTGTGTGTGTGCACCTAAAAGAGTTCAGTCCAACATCAAGACAGAAAAACACTGAGAACTACAGCGTTAGACATCGACATAGCTAACTTAATAAATAACTAAAATAATCGTTCAAGCAATAAAATAGACATAATGACGGCTGTATTCACGCCTCGGAACAAAAGATGACGGTCGATATCTCGTAAACGCTCCCGCGCGGTTCAGACGGATTCTAACACGTGGTCTTGGGGACAATGGCGGCGATTACGACACGCCGTACGTGGATGAGGGAGGACTACATTGATTTATCCATTCACACACAAACACACACACTCGTCTTGATCACACCTTCATGTCTTTGGTGGCTCTGAGGCCGTATCCTTCATCTCCGAAGCCGGCTATCTCGAAGCCCTCACAGGAGGCGCCACATTGCACTGCCCAGGTCATGAGCTCGGGGAAATAATCCTCCCTGCTGCCCTCAAACACCACCGACAGTCCTACAGGAGACGAACGAGACACGACAGTCAAGTCTCCGTCCTTAATACGGAGCGTATACTCCATAAAATCTGCTCTCTATAAATACCTTTCTGCTTCTTGCGGATTTTTTCCATCAGCATGCGGATCTGGACGTACTCCTCCCACTCCTTCCCCGAAGACGGAGTCGCGCCGCTGCATTCTGGTAAACGCAAAAAGAAGAAGACCTTATAAGAAATCACAAGTTAGCTGTGTCGATTAGCAGAGGCGTTTTACTCACTCTGTAAGAGCTCGGAGATGAGGTTCATCATCTCTTTAGGGGACGCCACGGCCGGACCGGACGGACCGGATTTCTGAGTCTTTACTCGACTCTTCTTGCCCATCGTCTGGCCTGGGTTTGTGGGATGATTCCTGATTCGGAAACAGAACATTTATAAATATTGATTCAAAAAGGCGGATGTAATAATGCTTTGTCCACCAGATGGCGCACATGTTCAGCAATCAAGTCAAGTTTGAATTAAGGAGACTTCAAAGATAAACAAAACCACTAACAAGCTTAGAAAGTTTACATATACTGTATATCTATACATTAAAGTTAACATAAAACCAGTTTATAACCTAATAAACGTTTGGTCCCAGCTGGGGTGGTGTAAATAAATATATTCGTGATTGGACAAGAAATAGAATAAGAAGCTAAAAAAAGAAAGGAGAAAAGAGAGCAAGGGTTTAAATAAAGTAAGGATAAGATAAAGATGGGAAGTGAGAGGGATAAAAAGATGAAGGATAAAAAGAAAATAGAAAATTTATGAAAATAAAAACAAAAAGAAAGGAAGAGAAAACGTGTAAGAAAGTGAAGAGGAAAAGGAAAGGAAAACAAAGGAACTTAGCGATTTAGATAAATTAGCTACAGACATTCTTTGCATCTGATCATTCTCATGCATTTTATCATCATTAAAAACAAAGGAAGTCAAATGAGTTTCTCTGGATGTTTAATGAAGCAAGTTTGAATGAGTAAATAAACCAACTTTATTCGAGACTAATTCGAGACATTTATTCAACAAGAAGCAGCAATTTAACACAGAAACAAACTGCAGGGGTGATTTATTTTAATTAATTCACGTCCACTGAATGAAACTTTCCATTAAACTGAGCGTTAACGACCTAAAATAGCGGACATGTTTGGTTACAGGTTTGGTCGCAGCTTCTTCGCCTCTCACGGGCCCAAACCCACGCGCCTCACGCCACTACTGCGGAAATATCAAATAAACATCGAAATCCTGCACTTACATAACTGTTATACACCAGAATACACCTTTATTAACTGGGCTTTCATTTCCGGGCCTTTAAAGATCGAATCCAACTCAAATACAGCTCCAGGCTATGGGAGTAATGCAACAACTCTGCTAATTAGCGTGATATTTCAATTCACAACGTCCATTATTGAACATAACGATTGATTCTTCTGCTTGAATAAATAACTCCCTGGTGAATAAAAAGTGTGTCGTTGTTTAAAAACTACCTTTGGAAGCGGATCCAAAACGCTCCTGTGCTGCCAGACTTCAGCTTGCTAGTTCGGCGCAACCAAACCCCGTCGGAAATCCGATTGGTTCAGGTTTGTTTGTCCCGCCTCACACAGGGCGACTGCTTGTTACGATTGGCCGATAGAGGGAGCTTTGGTTGTACTCGTACGCGTACTATTTTTCTGAGTTAATGAAAAAATGCATTGCTGTAATTTTTTCCCCACTAAGTTTCCGTATTATAGGTTAATTTTTGCTTTATTTTATTCGCCATGTCACGTTTAGAACGTTGTTTTCCAACGTAAAATGTGTTATTAAGAACGGAAAAGCTACTGGTGGTGTCCCAAACCGCACACTTCCGCCCTAAATAAACAGCCTTTATTTTAGAGATCAACCGCGATTGTTAGTTCATATGCAGTGCACTTATATAGGGAGCACGAGGGCATTTGAGATTCATCCACAGCGTACACTTTTAAGTTTACGTTGGAGGGAAAGCGTCACCATAAAAGGAGATAATGCAGTTTGGAGCGCGTGATTTACAGAAATTAGTGAAAGACTCTGATCAAAGTCGAAATTAGTGAAAGACTCTGATCAAAGTCGCGTTTAATGTTTTTGTAACATAAACTCATTAACAAATAGCAAATTACCCAGCGTTTTTAAGATGCTTTTTGTCTCTTTAACCAGTTGACCATTTATATATAAAACTATATTTGCACCATATTCGCTTAGCACAATCCTTATTGCCTGCATGACATTAAACACTTTATTGCGTTGATTGTTTTAAATTAGTTAATGGAAAATAAATTTGTAGGTGTGTGTAAGAAGTTTACATTCTTAGTAGAATGTACCTATTTTTGTCAGTTTTTCCTATTTGTGTCATAGTCTTATTATGATTAATAATAATAAACAATAACACGATTACTATTAAGTAAAATTCTATACCGAAAATTAACAAGAAAATATACATTGTTTTATTTATATTTTATATATTTATTTATTTATTTATTAGTTATCGTAGCACAGCGATAAATTCAAATAAATGAGTTTGCTTCTGTAAACATGTTCCTGTATAGAACTTCCCTTAATAATAGTATGGTAATATTATTAGTAATAAGAATAACAAAATAACCAAGAATTTTTTAATCTGCAACTAACCAAATTCATAATTTATACTTCGAGTATACTGTAATAGCAAATTCTTTTTTATTAATCCAATTCAGAAATAAGGCCCTCCAGCAGAGGGCGACATTGCTTTTTTTGTTTCTTTGTGTAAACGACCTGTCTATGACCTGAATCTTTACATTTCTGCGTTCACCCTTCCTCGAATTTGTAAATGTCAATAACTGTAGAGACAGAGTTACAAAGAGTGTGCATTTTATTCGCAATCATCTACAGGAAGTGCACAACGTTTTATCCGGACCGCGTTTCATATCCTAAACAAAACCTACAGTACAGTTCTTAGGAAAAAATAATCATATTTATAAATGCATGCTAGTTACAGGTATTCTACAGAAGAGAGGTATTTACACAGCGAGTTTTTCTTCGGGTTTCCTCAAGTGGCAAAAAAACAGACTCGAGTCAGAGATCCTCACGTCGTCCCTCACAAAGCGAGCTGTGCTTTAAAAAGGAAACGTTTTAAAAACTAGCTGTTTGGGAGACATGGAGTAATTTTGTGCTTTCAAATCAACGAGATAAAAACAACAATAAATCAGCAGTAGGTTAGACGACATGAACAGGAAGGTCACTAAACCCCATGAACATGTTGACCGCTCATCTTTTAGAGCATTGTTTCATTTGTAATAAGATAACTTACTCATGTGCTTTTACTGTGTGTGGATGTGTATAAGAGAGAGGGGAAGAAAAAGAGTGGAACTGAGAATGGTTGAGTCTGTGTGTGTGTGTGTGTGTGAGAGAGAGAGCGAGAAGAAAGAGAAAGATTGTGTAAATGAGTGAGTATACAAGAGAAGGCGTGTGTGTGTGAGAGAGAGAGAAAGAGAGAATGGGTGAGTGATTTTATGTGTGTGTGTGTGTGTGGTTCAGAGAGCTGCCGATGTTCCAGAACCATCCGCCTCGTTCACGTCACACTCGTTCCTCTGAGCTGCAAGCAGAATTGTGGGATATGTCGGACGCTACGTCGCTAACTAAACACGTTCGACACAATTCTCCGCTTGCCTAAAGCTGTCTATGCGACGCTAACGTTCAGCATTAGGGGGCGTTTGGAGTTGGTCTCTAGTGGGTGTGGCTCTTGTTTTAGTTCCATTAAGAAACTGTAGTGTATATTCTAAGCTTCTAAAACTTTCTGCATTCCGTGTTTCAGTCGAAGAAATCCTTCAGCCGATCGTCTGGATTTGTCGCTTTGCGTGTCGCAGCTAATTTGCATAGAAATATAAAAAAAAAAATAGTAATAATACCAAAGTCGCATGATAGGAAACTTGCGTTTATTATTTGTCCTTTGCTAGCGTACTACGACTCGGCTAAATATTTTCAAACGCGTTTTATTACCTGTAGAACGGAATTAGCGTGCGCTAAGCTATCGGACCCGTCGTTAAAGGGACAAACTGCACGAGTTTTTATAGCTTTATGAATGAAACGGTTTATCAGATACAAATTGTAAACGGCGAGATGGAGACGAGTCCCGATCGGAGTTATATGAACCTAATTCTTCCTGATGGCTGTTTTATCTTTCTAATCCGTGTTTATGTCATGGGAAAATATTGACAGACTAAAAGCAGATGAAGAGCAATCCTGGCGTGTTGTTTAGTAAACCGATCTCTAGTAGCAGCTCTACGTCGGTAGAGTGTAAAGTAGGGATTTGTACCTAAAACCAGCTTTAACGTGCGTTAGTATTGGAACGGATGCCGCCGACATGGTGGTTAAGCAGACTCGGCATGTCCTGAATGCGAGAGCCAAATTTAAGATATAACACGGCTACCGGCACGGCATGGAAAGGAACGGCGCCGTAGCGGTGCGGGTTTATACGCCGATCCCTTGCTGAAGTGCTCCGGCAGTTCTGGTTCTGGCTCGCTGGTGCGTGCGTTTGTGTGTAACGAGGCCGAAGCTACATCGGGGCTTTAAACTGGTTTCCGGATAGATGCTGCCGGATGGACGGCTTGGAGCCTGCAGCGTCGCCGAGTTTACGCCAGACCACCTGAACACAGAGAGAGAATAACAGACAGAGGGAGGTGTTACTCACTGCTTTGTTGCAGAGACAGCGGGGTAGGTGGCGGGAGTCGATTCGGGGCATTCAGAGGGAAGAAAGGGCGCATTGTAGCCGTGTGTCATCTCTACGATTGTGTCCTCGACAGGCGAAAGGGTCTCGAGTACACACTTACAAACTTATCCGTCAGGGAACCCAACGACTCTGCGGGTCCCACAGTCCACGCCGGTCCCACGGGCTTTAAAAGAGGCCCTTCTTACTGAACCTGACCCAACCTGACCTGAATATATCTAAAAAGATATAAAAAATACTGTATCGTGCAGAAGTATTCACACCCTTTGGAATTTTATATAGTTTTTCGTTTATAAACGTGGAACTGGAATGGGAACGCCGGGAATTTATATCATTATATCATATTAATACTCACTACAAAGGGGAAAAGCAAAGTAATGTCAACTGCGTAAGTATTGGCCCAGTATTGATCGCTGCGTTAACCCAGCGTTAAGTCTGGTGTGAGTGGATGCTGTCAGAATTCATTTCACGTTGGAAACCATTCAAAAAAACCTCGTCCCATTAACAAGTCAGGTGACATTAATGCACAGAAAACGCATCCGTTGCTGAAAGGAACCCAGAGTTTATTAGAGTATAATTCAACACAAAAACCTAAAATCTATCGAAACAAATCCAGAACAACGTTCAGAAAGAGTTGCAGTAAGGGTTCTTAAAAAAACAGCAATAAACTACGATCTAAAAGAGTGCCATTAAGAACGGAATGAAAACGTTCAGGACACGAGAGGTAGCGAGTAATCCGATACCCTAAAGCAGGGGTTTTTCAAATTTTTTGTCAGCTGAACTCATTTGACCAAATCATTTACTTAAGTACCCCTGAGATTTGATTTGTCGGTCACATGACACAAATAACAAACCTAATAAAATATATTAAACTAAAAATTGAAATAAAACATACTAACAAATATATATTACTTGTCCTATTATTTGTTTAATTTTGAAGGATAATTAACTGGTTGCCATCCAACTTACGAATCCCCTGCAATTCCCTCACCAACCCCCAGGGGGCCACAAAAACTTAGTGTGAAAACCCCTGCGCTATATGAAGCATTCCGAGGGACCACCGTGGACTGGACACGCCACAGGAAATTCAAGGCAAGTCATATGAATACTTATTTGATGGTTTCCAGAAGACATGCTGGAGGACTCGGCTAACACGTGGGAAAAGGGCGCTAGTGTCTGACGAGACCAAAATGAAAACAAAGGGCTACATTTGACAGAAACCCAAAATCTGTTCATCAACACCACCTCCTGCAGTGAAGCATGGTGGTGATAGAATCATGTTCAGTTTCCACTCTGGTTGAGGGCCTCGTATTGGGAGAGACACGGTTACACACGGTTCTTATCCGATCCGTCCCGCTCTGTTTGTTCTTTTTCTGCCCTCCAATTGTCCACGGCTCAGAGGAGCCCAATAGACCCACATTGTTCTCTGTGCTGAAGTTATTTTAATTACTCTGAAGGCTGCACTATAAACTTCACAGAGAGCTTTTTTTTTTTTTTACAGCGTGGAAAACCAGGTCCCGACAGCTGGGTCACTAATACGCGGTCTTCAACCAAAGCCGGAGCAAATCTGACAGGAGAACAAATCCGGGATCTCTGGCATAGCCGTGTGCTGATTATATAACCGCGTATTTGTTTGGGCAGTGTGTTGTGGGACTGAGCTTTATAACACAAGAACCAAAACAAAGGCTCACCACCACCACCTGTACCAATAGTGTACCTGTACCTGTATCGGTACCTGTAGTGTAACTGTAGTGTACCTGTACTGTACCTGTAGTGTGCCTGTACCTGTAGTGTACCTGTACTGTGCCTGTAGTGTACCTGTACTGTACAGTGTCTGTACCTGTAGTGTGCCTGTAGTGTACCTGTAGTGTACCTGTACTGTGCCTGTAGTGAACCTGTAGTGTACCCGTACTGTGCCTGTAGTGTACCCGTACTGTGCCTGTAGTGTACCCGTACTGTGCCTGTAGTGTACCTGTACCTGTAGTGTACCTGTAGTGAACCTGTAGTGTACCTGTAGTGTACCTGTAGTGTACCTGTAGTGTCTGGACTTACATTACACATTTCCCTCACGATAGCTTTCTCCTTCTCGTTGAGATCTTCCTCGTAGTCCTCGGGAATCTTCCTGTCCAGGTTCTCGTGGACTTCCAATACCTGAAAAAAAAAACAAAATGAAGGGAAGATAATAAGTATAAGAGGCGGCACGGTGGCAGAGAGGTTAGCACTCCTGCCTCACAGCAAAAAGGTCATGGGTTTGATTCCTGAGTGTAAAGTTTGCATGATCTCCCCGTGCTTGCCCTTGCTTTGCCCAGGGTACTCTGGTTTCCTCCCATCTCAAAACACATGCGATTGGGCATAGGTGAATCAGGAACCGCAAATCCTGGTGTGGTGAGTATAAAGTTTAAGTTCTATGTTAAACTAAAGCCGAACGCCTGCGGTGAAGCATGGTGGTGGTAGCCTCATGTGGAGAGTTTCCCCGCACCACTCTTCCTCTATATTATCTCTCTTTTCTATGTTTTCTTGTTTATGTACAAAATAGTGACAAAAGTCACCATGTGTAGTGTAATGCGCGAGTCTTATCTGCGTTAGTTAGCAATTAGCAAGGATTCTTATATTCACTGGAAAAACGGCCTGGACTAAATGTACATGAAAAAGAAATTCATTATCTATATATAAAGTCTATACATTTTATTCTATCTATATATTTTTTATAAATAAAAAATTGGAATCTGTATGTGAAATAATACAGTGGGGCAGAAACTTGCATGTGTTTAGATTAAAGGTTATTGCTGAGACAAGCAGAATATATATTAAAAAAATAACACACTACAGTAGCCAACGTGCTGACCAGACAAACACGGGCTTCTTGCTGCATAGCTCATCCTATATGCGCATAAATTTAAATTGGGTTAAGTTCTTCCAGTCTGCACTAAGGACGTGGAGACATATGTGCACATGGTCAAATAAACGTCCTCTGAAGTGTGCAGGAGTTAAACACACATGTAAAATTTACCTTCATTGCATGAACCAGAGCCTCCGGTTTCTGAGCAGACGTTACGTAGGGGGTGATGGGCGACGGCAGGTCTCCAGCCGGGAGTCGAGCGGTGCCCTGTGTAGAGAAACGCACACCGAGTGTCGATGCTAGTGTTACAATCCCGTTTTCAGAGAGGAGGAGTGTTAACTCGGAATGCACGGTTAAACGGTCTCAGAGCGCATCGATGCCATGGGTTAGTCCTGGCGAGGCCCTGGTTAGACACAGGCTTTTGAGTAGCCTTCTTGCGTTAAATCCACAACAATCGTGACCGCATTCCAACGGCGGGGGCCGCAAGCCGAGCTCCGAATGAGAGCGGCTCCTCGCTTTCAGCCCACGCTGCTCATTTACGGTCGGCAGAAAGCCGAAAAAATATGAAAAAGGAAAGAAAGAGGGAAAAAGAATAAGAAAGAAAGAAAAAAGAAAGAGCGCGTAAGAAAGAAAGAAAGAAAAAAAGAAAAAGCGAGTAAGAAAGAAAGAAAAATATAAAGAGTATGAAAGAAAGAAAGAAAGAAAGAAAGAAAAAGAGAGAGCGAGAAAGAAAGAAAGAAAGAAAGAAAAAAAAAAAAGAAAAAGCGAGTAAGAAAGAAAGAAAAATATAAAGAGTATGAAAGAAAGAGTAAGAAAGAAAGAAAAAAGAAAGCGTATGAAAGAAAGAAAATAGAAAGAAGGAAACAAAAAAGAAAGAAAGAAACAAAAAAGGAGTAAGAAAGAAAAAGAGAGTATGAAAGAAAGAAAGAGAGAAAGAAGGAAACAAAAAAGAAGGAGTAAAAAAGAAAGAAAGAATGAAAGAGTAATAAAGACAGTAATAAAGACAGAAAGGTCAATAGGTTATTATTAGTGTGCTGTCTAATTCTCTCTGACCCTCCTGACTTTTGGGCAACACTGACAGCAAATCACATATAAGCTTATTTATTTATTTGTTTGTTTGTTTGTTTATTTATTTATTGGAGAATCCCGAGTTACGGCACACATTAAAAAGTAAACAAAGGTGTATTTTTACACGCTGCGTTATCTCCCTCATCGATAAACAGCAGTGTTAAAAGCACAGGATGAAACACGCCACGTTCTAATTAAAATCTGCTACTTAAAGGAGCCGCGGACGTACAGAAGTAGGCCGAGAGTGCTGATGTCACAGCCACCGAGCGCTCGGATTAGCTAAAGCTACAAGCAGGGGGTTAACGTGGAACATCCGCAAGGCTGATCGTGACCTTTTTAATTTAAGGAGATGAGGCGGAGGATAAAGAAAAGTACTGTAGCTCAGGGAAAGAAGAAAATCACAAGAGAGAGATGAAAAGAGCGAGTGAGAGAGTGGGTGGCGATGAAGCAGAGAGGAAGACGCTCTAAATAAAGAAACGCTCATTTCATGCTTCGTCTCGTTAAGCCGTGTGCGGCGGTATGGAAGGAGGCCGAATAATCTCTCGCGCCAACGTTTTATTGACGTGAGAGTTGTTTACACAGCGGTGCAGGTTAGCGGCGCTTGGAAACGACCAGTTAGCGAGGGATTGAAAGTATCCCCCGCAAAAAAATCAATAGACGTCTTTTAAAATTAAAGGGCAGTTTTCTATTCTTAACGCAATCCAGAAATCGTTAGAGGATACTGCGTCACGAGGGCGTAATACCACATGCTGACAGCAATCCTCTTGTCTTGTCAGCAGGGGGCAGGATTGTGTAGGTTGGTATTGTTAATAAAAGAAAAAAAAAACTCTAGCATTGGCGTTGCTAAAAGCTCTTTCCACGTTCCATTGGCACGACTTTGTGGTTAGAACCGGACTAAACACTCTTCAAGTCTTCATATCTACGCTTTATGCCTAAAAGTATGTGCGCCCCTAACCATCAAATAATTTACATTTCTGCCATCTACTAGACATTTTGATCTAAAACAACTTGCATTTACCTCATTTATCCAACTGAGCAGTTGAGGGTTAAGGGCCTTGCTCAGGGGCCCAGGTGCTGGGAATTGACCCAACATCTTCCGGTCAGTCGTCCAACACCTTAACACTGTCACTTATGCTTTACAAAATCACTTTTCAGTAGAACTTGGACACTGTTCCAGCTCGGCAATGCCTCTGAGCACAACCCCCCCTCCCCCCTGAGCTTCATGAAGACATCGACATGGCGTGTTCTGCTTGGAGTGAAGAATATCAAGTGTCCGGCACCGAGCTCTGACCCTGACTCAACTCCACTGGGGTTAAAGTGGAACTGAAAAAAATACTCACAGCTGTGCTCCAACATCGAACGCAAACACCTTCATCTTCACATAAGAGAGGGGTTTATTATAAAAACAAATAAGTGATATGGTTTATAGAAGTTCAAAGAAGACCAAGAGGACAGGATGACCTTCATGACCACTCAGAAAGATGAGCTAATGCCAGCGATGTTGCTCTACCGTACGCTAGGATTCAAACCCACACCCTCCTGGCTGGCTGTCGATTATAGCTAATATTTAGACAGCCGCATGAACGAGAACCCGGTGCTCTGGGACACGTATACGCTGATTTATACGCAGGTACAACGTTACAGAATCACGCGATCCGAGTTCATTTAATAACCTGCTTTCTGCAGGACAGCTCGAGGATCTCTGAGACACTTTGTACTTGAACAAAAGCCCTCCTGCAGAGATCAGTCTGCTGCACAGGGACAGGAAATCGTCTGTAAGCTGAAACTCCCGACGATTCATCTTCTATTCTTTCACAAAGGATTCGACGAGCGATGAGACAGAGCGTCCACCACGAGCCAGTGTTTATTACGTCACGACCAAACGTGATTCTGGCATGCGGTCTGAAAGCGAAACATTGTGTCCGTACGTACGTTCTGTAAGGCGTCTTGCTGCTTGGCAAGCGCAGAGAGCTGGGTCTCGGAGTGATACAACGATAAGCCTTTCTTCAACGTCTTCAGATCACCGGCATTCCTCTAAAAACACACAAGACAAAAACACAAGCATGTCGATTTAATAAAAGCATTACGTAATAATAATAATAATAATAATAATAGAAGATCTGAATGATAACTGACATTTTCAGATGGTATTTGTCACATACACATATTTGTCATACACGCAGTGAAATGTTTTATTTTCCGCATATCCCAGCATACCTGTCAGAATACGCTGGGGTCAGAG
>JAOUQX010000002.1:1215416-1234344 GCA_028566295.1 Liobagrus marginatus
TTAAGGTGTTTACATGGAGCATTATTATTCTGATTAAGGTGTTTACATGGAGCATTATTATTCTGATTAAGGTGTTTCCATGGAGCATTTTCATTCAGAATGGTCTTTTAAACCAATCATAACTGGAATACAACGCTCCATGTAAACGGGGCTCATCAATAAAAAATATATTTAAAAATATAGGTACAGGTATCGGCGAGTACCAGAGGGAATATATTGGCACTCGTACTTGATTCCTACAAATGGGTATGAGTGCATCCCTACATTTTACTCTGCCTAAGTGCATTTCTCAAGTGTCGGTACTTTATCCGAGTGTCTTTCTTAAGAAAAGTTTTACTTCATCCCATTTCAAAGTATAATATTGTACTTTTTACTGCAATACGTTTCATATTTAACTTAAATTAATGCTTAATTACATTAGAAATATAGTACTTCTATACTTTTACAAAATTTTACTTGGGTAAAAGTAAGAAAATACTACATTATTTAAAGTATTAAAGGGTAAAAAAAAAAAAAAAAAAAAAAACAAGTAAAAGTTTTCAAAAGGAAAACGCTCAAAGTACACACAAAGTACAGATATGTTTTATATTTACTTAAATAAAGTCAAATTGCTTCACTACTGTCCTCTGGTGTTCTGTCTGTTTAAGTCTAACAAAAAATACCGCTCATTTCTCATCTCTTCCTGTCTGAACCCAACGACGTCCAGGGACGAGCGTGTAAGTACCACAGCACAGCATAAACTATAATGCATTACTTAAGGGCCATGCTCAGGGGCCCCAACCGTGACTGTTTTTGTTGGTGCTACGATTAGAACGCACCATTTTCCGATTAGCTGCTTTGTGTTGCGCTAAAACAGCATATGAAAACCTCCCTGAATAACCAACATTAAGATCAAACAAGATGTGTCTGGAAAATCTCTTTCCTGTTCCAGCTGTGCAAAAAGAAACACACACACACAAAACACCGGCAAGCAACCAAAACTAACTTGTGTGGCGAGTTCTGTTCATAATCAGAGACATGTTTCTGGCAAAACAGTGTTATTTTTCCATGTTCGTCATGTGCGACAGCTGCATGTGTTTAGAACGAGACTCTCATTTCCCCGCTCTATAAGAAGTGACCAAGTCATCAATAAGAACTGAAAAGGGGGCGGAGCCACATGGTGACACTAAGATATCAATTTAGCCAAAAGGAAAATTCATGAGGTGGAGCTGTAAGCGTGTAAAAGGGTGTGGACAAATAAAATGCAATCAGGGATAATTTCCAACCGCTAATGCGAGTTAAGCAAATGACTCGATCTTACCCCGGGACATGTTTAGCGACGGCGGAAACACACGGCTCCGCTCTGTCGAGGCACGTTCGCCGTCTGCAAGGCGACAGTGTGAAAAATGACACTAATATGTTTCCGGTGTGTCGTAGGTGAGCCGAGTTGACGCTGTATGACGCAGTCGTATCGTCGTACGACCGTAGCCGACGATGCGTGATGCCAAACTCACAGTACAGCTACGCTAACGAACGCTAACGGAAAACATGACAAGAATCGATATTAAACGATATTAAACTCGGGTACTGAGTCTCATTGGTGCCTCGTGGTTTGGAATTCCCTGCATTCTTTCATTCTGTTAAACCTTTAGACTAGGAAAGAAAAATGAGGTCCTAATGTTTTTTTCAGGTTTTGTGTGTGTGTGTGTGTGTGTGTGCGCGTGTGTGTGAAGATGCTCGAGGTGTATAGAACTAAAGCACTGGCGAACCCTTTAGTCAAACACTAGGGCTTGTTGCTAGGATACATTCTTATCAATACCTTGGTATGCCGTGTGTCTTGCTCGTGTGTTTCCCGGCCTCGCCCTCTGCCTCACTTTTCACTCTCCTGATTATTTCTGAATCAGCGCCAACCGATTTGGCTCTGCGCCAAACTAAACCACTACACCAGACCCCAAATATATTAAACGGGTGAATCATCTTTTTTTTTGTCTTTCACACTAAAAATGTGTGAAGGGCAGCAGGAATAACGAATAGTCAGCTTTGTATGTTTGGGGCTTGGCCCCCTTATAAATTCCAACAGTTATATTAATTGGTATTTTGTTTGCTACGATTGGCCAATTTTAGACAGTTTATTCAGTTCGCTTCTTTATTTGAAGATCAGTTGAAGTCTTGTAAAGTACATTAGGACAATTCTTGAATAGGATTGGTCAGAAGGTGCCCAGCAGTGCATTGGTTCTTATACATTTTCCTTTCTATAGTAACAGCGGACAAGGCATCAGGTTTGATGTAAAATGACGTTCCTTCAGCATTTACATAAAGAAGTGTTCACTTTATGTAAGGGTACTGTACCGTTAAGGTTCGTGTTATCTTAAAGACGAATATTGTTGGACGTTTTATTTAAATAACAGAATATTTCCGTTATTTTCAAAGAGTAGTTTATGCTTTGGATTTTTGTCTTTATATCCAGACATAAAAAAAAGGAGGCTGGTTAAGAAACAACTGCTGTGGGGGAAGTGGTAGTTCAGTGGTTAAGGTTTTGACCTGCTGACCGGAAGATCGTGGGTTTGATACCCAGCACCACCAAGCTAACACTGTTGGGCCCCTGAGCAAGGCCCTTAACCCTCAATTGCTCATTTGGATAAATGCAAGTTTCTCTGGATAAGCATTCTTTAATAAAAATAAATAAATTCTGTGCAACACAAATACAACACCTTGTGATGCACCACCTTACCATTGGCAAAACGGCGATCAAATTTGCTAAGCCAAAAAAAAGAGCGAACACAGAAGTGGGTGTGAACTTTCGCTGGCTAAATTGAGTTGTTGCAACAAACATATCCCCACCGGGCAAACTGGTAATTTGAGTACGCCGTCACTCGCTCGTCGATTCGAGCCGATCCGATCGGAAGAAACGTCTCTGGTGCCAAGCTGCGGTTTTTAAACGGTCTTGGAATTGTTGTCGTTTCAATGTAACACGGTTGTGAAAACATCGAGACGTAACAGAGTGCTGTACAAGTATCCACACGACGTGATGTAAGCAGGGCGTGCGTTCACGCTCCTTTATGTGCGCACTCCGAGGTTATGGGGAGATCTTGGACAGAGTTCAGTCGGGGAAATAGGAGGCTGTTGAAAGAGATTTTCAGTGACAGCTACGCTGATACCATTTGCGCGGATGCCCAATTATCGTTTGAGCAAATTCCTGCAATGCTTCGGCGCAGGGCGTACCTGTCCTGTACCTGAAACACAACTAACTCCCTGAAAGAGCCACTTCTTTTGCCAAGAATATATTATTCTTTGAAAAGCCTTTATATTGAAATATTACAGTTCCAGATCACATTAACAGCTAAGCCGTTTTATTTTACCTCGATTCTTCACATGCACAAAACAATGGTAAAACAGGATGGTGAAATAAAATTCCTCTTACTTATCTCTTAGCATTACAAAGAACGGCACTTTGTACTTTTTATCCCTTTGTTGTTACATTTAACATAATGAAACGTCCTTACGTCCACTTCTTAAAGTTCTTTCTTTTTTTTTTCTTCTTTCTCCGTATGGGAAACTTGACCATCTTAAAAACAGTAAAATGCCGTATTCGTATAAACTTTTGTAGCTCCACTAATGTCAGAGCTGCTGTTATAGAATCGACACTTTCCGACAAATCAGAATAAAGTATTTAACATTGTTTTGAAATTTATTCAAGTAGTAATGTGTAAATTATTATTATTATTATAAAAGATTGGCTGAGCGTAATTCGCCATGCATGAACAAACGGTTTGTCCCTCAAACAGCCACAACACTACAAGTCTAATTACTTAAGTGCGTCTGAAGAGGATCCAGGGCTGAGCTTTAAACCAATCACACTCAGGATATGCCAATACTAAACTTGACAGCATGCAGTGCAGTTATATGGCTAAATATCCAAGACACACTGCATAGTGTGGGATATCAACATATGATTAATACAGAATAGGAACTTTATGAATCTGTTGAAGCAATATGTTTATCGAGAAAATATCCACGTGTTTGCAGTAAACAGCTCGCTACTTCCCATTTTGTTTGGTACAGATCTGTAAATAATCTACAGAGCACCTAATTTGGTGCAAATTTAGCTTTCCTTTTAAACTGAACGACTTACAACAACTGGCAAAGGTACAAATATATACAAATACATTAGAAAATTGGTTTACATGTCAAGAAGCACTTATACAAATCTCTGAAATGTCAACTATTATTGAGAAGGCACATGATTTTATGGTTAAAGTGGTATGAATAAGTAAATGCACCCCTGAACCATTTACAGGCTGTTTCAACACAGTTTCACTGTTAATGGATAAAGGTGGCTCATTTCTATTATTTAAATGTGTGTTTCTTGTGCAAAAGAAAATCATTTTGAAAAAAAGAATCCAGTATTAGATTTATCATAGAAACCAGGACAAGCGCGTAATGAAAGATTCTTATGAGACTGTAAGCGTTATTAAATTTAAAATCGTTTTGTGTAAAGTAAAACGGGCCTAAAGTTGAGCCAAGGCCCAGCCCGCTGAGACTAAAACATTTTATTAAAGCATGTTCTGGCTTTTACAACAAACCAGAATGATTGAGTTAGATTTTCCACTCACATGATTTTTCATCATGTGCCTCCTAGAAACTTCGCCCAGAGCATTGCGAACCGCTCGGAGATTGTTTTTTTATCTCGTTACAGAAAGCTGAGTATGCCTGAAGGAAATGTGTGTGGTTATATAACCCTCCGGGATAAACCTCAGCTTGACATATAAGCAAAATGGAATACTGAGGCACCTAGACTAGTAGAGCAGCACTCACTAAAGCCTACTGAGATTAAGCAGAGAGACGCAAGCAGGCTAATGACAAGGTAAGGGAATGTAAGGAGCCTAAAAGGTTTCACAAAAGTCCTCCTTATCTTTGGCGGAAAACAGAACCCTTGTTTGCCAATAGTTGGTGATAACAGCTCTGTGACGCTTCACCAACTTTGAAAATAAAAGCAGTGATCGGGTTGGTGGAGAGATAAAGAGATGGCGTAAAAGAAAGAAAGAGAGAGAGAGAGAGAGAGAGAGAGAGAGAGAGAGAAAAGACTCAGAAAGAGGCCTGATGACGAATGAACTCTGGTATAAAAAGGATGACGTTATGGCTCCATTCTCGGCGGTGGTCTTTGAGTACCCCTTCCTCCTTTGTGCTTTGAACAATGCGAGTGGACAGATGGCCCCGATCTAAACCGGCAACACTCAGCCGCTCTCATACCCCCTGCAGACAACAGACAGCTTCAACAGCCCCACTTCCCAACAAACTGGAGTAGACAAGGGTGGGGGTATAGGTGTTTACTAGGTTCTTGGGTAATTTTTAAACTAAAAGTAGAATTAATTAATTATGGGCTCGATTGAATGTCAGTAAAAAGAATGCCTATATTCACTGACTTGTGTACAACAAACATGTAAAGCAAAAGTGCTTCTATTTCCTATCTTAGACTACAATAAATGTTACTTTACACCTTACTGTAGTGCACAAAACATATTGTTGTACATAACATGGCCTCCTTTCAATACATCTGAAAAGTACCTCATAATTTCCTATTATCCTTCTTCTTTATTATTCTTCTGCTTTATACTCATCTGCCTAATCTGAGACAGAAATTGTACCTTTTTTGCACCGCTCTATTTAAACCCCCAAACCCCCACTGACTCCCCCAATCGAAAGACCTACACACTACGACACCACGAGATCCATTTCCTACGCCATAATTTTACCTCAGGGATCAGACGATAGCATTTACTATACCACTGACATGCCCCACAGAAGGTGTCAGATGGAGGGCATCTTGTAAAGAACTTAACCAAAAGCTCAAAACAGTCCAAAGGCTGATGGCTTGAGTCAGTGGGACATGTCAAAGTAAGTCGTCAAAATTGTGATTCATTTCTCACCATGTCAGTCAAAGGTTACTGCTTTACAAGCTTGGACATGTGCAAAGTATAAAAACAGATGACACACGAAGAGTTAAACCTTGAAGGAGGCGGTTTGATGGATTAACGGATTTTCAGATTAAAACCAGAAAGTAAACACTGCCTTAAGACAAGCCAAGTGCTTACTTTAGTTGCCTTTTTGTGTCAGGCAAACTCAAATGTGTTGCCACTTGTCAGACTTGAAATATGTAAAAACACAAGACTGTCCTTGACCTGTCAAACTACATAAATGTAAATCCAGACTTCCACTGCAATCGGTCTACTGCTACATAAGAAAATATCCATCATACAAGACAAGGCAAAAATAAAAAGCTGCTGGGGAGTAGTCTCTAAAATAGCATTCAATTCTGTTACTGTGACTGGATCAGATTAAAGAACACAAGCCACAAACATTGTTAAGCGCTTCGAAATAGATCTGATATCATTTTTCCATTTATTGGTGGGGGAAATCTATACGCTGTAGTCCTCAAGGGCGCCTTGTCTGTAGGATTTATGCTGAGCTCATGTTTACAAAGTTATGCAACTGACCTTGTAGAAATGCCACTTGTCTTACTGGTACAGCTGTCTAGCCATCTATTTTACCTCAAAACTCCAAAGATACCACATGCCATACATAACATTTGTGCCAGAATTCTTAAGGTACGTACTTCTATGCTATAGTCACACCCCAGAACCCAAAAGTTACCTCTTGCAACCAACACTTCCTACCAACCTAAAGGTTTCTTTTTTCAAGATTAACCCAGAACCCAAAAGGTACCCTGCCATTTTACAAAAGGTAGCAGTTCCTACCCTTCCATTTCAATCCCTGCTTTTTAGTCCAAAGCTTGACACCTTGGACTCTTGTGTTGAAACCCTAAGCCCAAAAGGTACCACCTTACCCCAAAAAACAAGATTTTTTTTATCCTTCCATCTTATGGCAGGATCGTTAGCTTTTTGTAGCACAATTTACCCTTACTTTTTAAACTGTTCCATCCTAAGACAGAACCAAAATGATCACTTCATGTTACCCCCGAGACCAAACAATACCTATTGCTACCCTTATGTTTACCATGAAAATGGAAAAAAAAGGCCAAGAGGCTGGCCCCTCCACCACTGCAATCGCATGTCAAACCCATAAACACATCTCTAAAAAGTACCGCATCCTTCTTACACAAGGATTCAACATACCTTTTCTATGCTTATATCTTACACTTATTTTATACTCTATTCTCCTTAAGACCCCAAAAAGTACCTCTTGGCACACTACCATTAAACCTTGCAAATTTTTTCCGCCTTTATATTACAAACTATATTTTGTAGAGAAAAGAAAAGGCCCAGAAGACACCTCCTCGCTTCGAGCCCTCGATTACGTCTGAAAGGCAACGATGCACATGCCTTCAAAGCCACCTCCTTCTTATCTTCCTATCTTATTTCACCATGTACTTCCCACATCCTAAACTTAGGAATGAGGAAAAAGAATGTTAGCATGCCAGAGACAGAAAAGGAATCGCCCTAATGTCACGAGTAAATAATTAAAACTGGATGGACATTCTTCTACAGTGACGTGATTTGAAAGTGATTTAGATTTATTGGGCGGTAAAGGTAAAGTCTACAGACTCCAGGACACACTTAACCAGTCACCGACAAGCACGACAGGTGTTTCTGCGGAAAGCAAAGGAATTCATGATTGGCATCTCAGTCCATTCACCAGGAAACCATGCACAGAACTTGTTCTATTGTTGTCAAGGAATGTAGAAACTACAGGTCTGTCAGCCACTTACAAAGATCACACGGGCTTCCTTTGAATTTGCTATAATTAAAAAGCTTGTAGTGTAATTATTACCGATTTCAACCAAGGAAATACCACTAACAATCTTCCCCGAACAGGTTTGGATTATGCTAACCTGAATCGGACCGATTAAACAGCATGCATGAGCGCATCGATTTGTTCCATTAAACCTTACAGGTGCATATGTCGCAAGTTCTTATCGAATGTGATCAAGCAAGTGTTAAATGTGCACTTTCTGCATCAGTGAATCTCAGCCTTTCATTATTAGCTGGCAATGCCAACACCAGCACAACCTTACCAGTAATTTCCAAGTCTGTCCATTCAGCAGATGTTCAGCCCAAGTACGACCTGTCTGATTCCAGCAATAATCTCCATCTAACCTAATCAAGAACAATGTACTATGAATTCAAAAAATGTTAACGGATCAGTCTTTCCACTGGCTACCTGTCTGGTGTAGAACTCTTAACAAACCTGATTACGAAAAGAGATTTTTTTTATAATCTCTTAAGGGTAAACCTTTATCTAAATGCTTGATAATCAAGGTTCCAGATTGCGTTTTAAGATAGTCAAAAAAAAAAGTGAATAAGCTGCCTTTTGCTTTTATGCGACACAGATCTCAAACACATGAATAAACATTCCTGGCCGTATGTACCATTGGTTTAAAATTGTTTTGTTGTTTTTAGACGTAAAACACATCCAATAGATGTTAGCGTATTGGTGTATTTTTTACTGTAATTATGGTATTTTTAATTTCTATGTTGTTGTATTTTTTGTTTTTTTTGATCCGACCAAAAATATAAAGATTCTTCTAGAATAATAACATCATGTACTGTATGTGCCAAGTTTATTTCTGCGTTTTGAATTCTGCATTTATAATTTTAGTTAGGTAGGTAGGTAGATTATAGAGGTCACATTCTCCGAAATCACCCTCTTTACTCTAATGGATAACCTCCACCAGCGAGCTGCTCCTGCTACTGATCTGGATTCTGTCCAGACCTCCAGACCTTAACAAGCATGAGCATTATCATCACCAGACTGTTCCGTCGTCGTCTGTCAGAGCCACAAATCACTCCAGAGAGAGAAACAGAGCGAGAGAGAGAGAGAGAGAGAGAGAGAGAGAAAGTGGGCCAAGAGACTCCTGGTGATACAAAAGGCGAACCATGGGATTTATTTACTGGCCAAAAGAAGCTGAAGCATAGAACCTTATCAAAATTAGCATATTGACTGTTCTGTAAAAGTCCATCGCTCAGAGATTCATGAGCTCTGACAAGTGGTTCTTGGTTTGTTCTCAGGAGAGCTGTTAGAAACAGCCCGAGGCATGAAGTCAGGGAGGGCCCAATTACAGGGCTGTTTAAAACCAGCTCTGCCAAGACCACCTCACAACCTCACAGGGAGTGCACGCCTTTGTCAAGATTGTTATTATTCTCGCTCTTTTTCAACAAGCTATGTTACAGCAGCAGGGAGTGTGCAACAACCTGATTAAACTGAAGATTCAGCAAAAAATAAATAAAAATGCTTTCGCTTGAGTTTCTTTATAGTGCTTAAGAAAACCTACACTTCATACTGAGCGTCTTTTGCTATGCTTTAAGAAACAAACAAACAGAAAAAGCACGACTAAACATGCAACAGCATGCAGCGTTAAACACTCCGGCGCTGGTTAATCCGACAAAGAGAATTCCCAAGCGTACAATTTCCATTACTTTCAGCACTTGAGGGACTTTTTAGACAAATAAGATGAATCACGATGGATGCTGTTAAGGCCAATGAGACGTTTACCCAGTTAATTTAACTGCACTAATTATAGCCTATCACACACACACACACACTTTTAACTCAAACTGATGTTACTTCAGATAAGTCTTTACAGACCGTTATAAAGGTTTTATTGGTTTTCTCATGTCAAAAGTCATAAATGGATTAACCGCATGATTCCAATGACCTGATGTTGTTAAAGGGTTATGAGAGAGAAAGTTAAACGTGTAAACGTTAAAACGTGGCCCTAGCACAACCCCCAACGTTTAGTAGTGAAAGTCACTGCTTTATATAAGTGTATAAGGAACTGATAATAAATTTTAAAGCACCATAAACTGAAATAAACCACTGCAATACCCCCTGTACACTTTCTCTCACCCGTATTTACAGCGAAACTTCGGTCAGTCGTCAAAGCATTTCACTGTATGTTGTACTATGTATGCTGTACATGTGAAAAGTAAACTTTGGACTTGGAACTTTGAACAGTAAACAATTGATGTCCCGAGACACCAAAGCTAAATACAGATACGTTACGTTTGTGCGACTGTAGCAGCGTATGCGATGTACGATACTTTTGGACGCTGCCAGGATGTACGCATTTACGTAGACTAGGCCATGTCTAGTACGTAAATGTCAAATATCAAAGGACTCAGACGACAGATGCTGTATATGGACATGGCAGATTTTTTTTTTTTAAATGCTTTGATATGGTAAAGGAGACTTTATTTAGCGATTGTAGAAGGACTCTCCAATGTCAGAAAGAAACTTCATTTTCCAATTTATGAACCAGGGACATCTTAAGGAGTTCTCTGTAATGCGACGAGATGTTAGTTTTGTTTTAAGATATTATATAAAATGCAGCCTAGCTGCAGTGTAAAGCCAGTCTGTGTACATGTTGCTACGGAAAGATCCGTTTCTTTCTTTTTTCCTGTGACGCGTATTCCTCGCAGTTTCACAACAGGCTTTCAAGTGCGGTGAGTAATCAGCGTAGCAGCGCCAAGCTCCGCCCGACAGGAAGCTTGTTGACTTTAGTAGGTGGTGCTATTATCATTTGAAAGTTGCTGACGTTGTAAAAACAGAAGAAAACATGCCTGATGCAGGTAGCGCGCGCCACGATTAAGAGCAATGCTGTACAGATGCCAGATAAACCGATGAGTTATGTGCATCTCATATACGACGCCATTCTCTTGCAGAAAACCACATCAAGAGTTTTATTATAACGCACTGTGCGTTGTAAATAACAGAGCTGTTTGTTTTGTGTTATTTTTAGGTCTTTCATACAGCCTGAAACTGACATTTGATTGTCTGTGACCTGTAGAGCAAGTTTCTTCTGCAGGTTTCTGCTCACTGGCATGCCATGCTGATTCATTAACATATTCTGTAATAACAGCAGCTCCGATTATAGTACGATTAGCATGTCAGCCTAAATAAAGCCAGACAGAACTGTGGGAACATGCGTTAAGGTTGGCTGTGACGTTTGGGAGTTTTAAAACTAAACTAAAAGAACACAAAGTTTTTTTGGTGCAAAGCCAAGATAGCTTATATACCAAAGCAGCGGCGAAGCATGGTGGTGGTAGCACCACATTACAGCGCTGCTTTTTAAGTCGATGTAGAGGGAAGATACTAATTGTTACGTGATAAAAATCGACACACATAAAACATCTGATGTGATTTATCTCAGCTTTACACCGATCAGGCATAACATTATGGTCAACTCACTAATGTTGTGTTCCTAATTTTCTGGTGGTCGCACACAACAGGACTCTCTTGATCAGCGGGATTTGTTGAGCGGATGCCCTGCATGGTGTAAGACGTAATCAAACAAAAACACGTAGCTTCATAAAAAATGTAAAAATAAATAGTAGATATGGTTAAAGTTTTATTCAGTGTTTTATGTAAGGAGCCTCCAGTTGTCCGTTTGCCGCTGCTATAACGTAAGCGAGAACAAGAACTACTTTTTTTTTTTTTTTTTTTAGCTACGTAGCTACACACTGATAGCTCAGCATGTGTTTAAACTGCTTAATAACAATTTGTAATCTTCGGCAAATTTTAGTGACAAGAGAAATAAGACACTTTCCGCCAGGATACAGGACAATAATTGGAATTGTTTTTATATAACAGCGTGGCCAATCACATGCTACTTGATACGTTCATGGAATTAGTTCATTAATTAGTTAATTAATTTTATTATGAATTGAAACTTCCTGTGAAAGCTAGATGTTCTAACTCATTACAGGCTTAGCAAAATTAGCTTCTACCCTTGAGTTAACGATCATAAACGCTTAGTTAAACTATTACTGTAGTGTTACGAGTTATGAGGAACTATATGGTGGTTACGCAACCTTAAACATTGCTTAAGAGAGTATAAGACCATCATTATGAACTGATTTATACTTCTTATTTAAACGCAATCACTGAGACTAGTTCGGTGAATATTAAACAAACACGTCCTTACGGGAAGCTTTAGAAAACAATTTCACAGGTTGTTATCTGTTGCTATAGAAACGAGATCATATACTGAATCTTTGGATACACAGGTTGAGCATTTAGGACAAACAGGAAAAGGGTAGCGGTATGAAACACTGCTCGGAGAGCCGCTGAGCAGGACGCCACATTACAATAACAAGTTTTTTTGCATAATAGCAAACAGAAAAATATGTTACTTTTCTCAACTCATTCATGCAAAATTTGGTTTGGCGACAAGCGTGAAAAGGTAAACACGGCACGTTACATAACCCGAACAAAACCTGAGACGATCAGCGAGCTTATACACACACACACACACGCACACACGCACACGCGCACACGCGCACACGGGCACACGGGCACACGCGCACACGGGCACACACACACACACGGTTAAAACAGAGAAAGCTACACAAGATCATGTGTTCACATTTAAATGTACACATCACATTCGGGTTTAAAAAGATTAGAAAAGATGCCCTTAAACTCCGTCAGCACAGAAAAACAGACAACATCAAAGAGTCAAACGTAACACTTTACAAATCCTTATTAGAGAAATAAATATATAAAATAACGTGTTTAAAGATATTGCATATTGCTCTTTATTTCAAATCGTGCTGTTGTATGAATTAACAGTTACTAGTTTATTTAAATTTTAAAAATATCAATAATTTTTTTACCTTACATTACATTCAAGTTTATTTAATAATATAAGCAAATATGTCGTTTTTTATAATCATTTTGCTTGAAATTGAACGTATTTAACCAAGGCAACATTAAAATATTTTTATAGAATAAAGTAATTTTTATAAAAAGCCCAATTTCCCCAAGAGGCCTCAGCTATATAAATACTCACATATGTAAATTAGAGTGTCGCTACGTCTTTCTGCTACATAAATATTGTATTATATATAAAAAGATTATATAAATTACAATTTGAAAGTGTCGCTACGTTTTTCTGCTATATAAATGTTAACAAATATGCAAATTAGAAAGCGCCACTACGTTCTAATGTTATAAAGACAATTTAAAAAAATCTATTTAAGTCTAATTTCTGAGCAGACTTTATTGCTGAGCGGTTGTAAACATTTAATAACTCAACCCCCGCAGCCTGCGAGAGGACCTGGTGTTCCAGCGAAATGTCCGCCGAGTGTATTTACAGCTGCACACAAGCATTAAATCCTTATTAGACCTCACTTCACAGGCCATCCTAATTAGCACAGTGCCATCTGTACAACCAGGCTGTAGTGTGCGAGAGTCGCCTCGCCTGGCCATGTGCAAACAGCGCCTTGTGATCGGAGTAAAGCCTGAGGCATGGGTCCAAGTGCCGTTGCCATGGTTACCCCTGGGAGATCAGTAAAGGCATCTCACATCTTCTGCTTAGCTAAGTAACTTTACATGCTGATAAAAAGCATGATATTGATACTGGTTTGCTGATAAAATGTACACTTCCTAAAAAATGTATACATTTTTTATGCAAAAAGCCAAATCGAATAAATTAAGTATGTCGTTCTGTTTATGACACCAACGTAAGACTCCAAGTTACTGCAAAACATTAACTTTTTTCCCCAAAATTGAGGATAAAGTATAAAAATGTTTCCATAACATCCAAGAACAACAGAAATTGTAGCAAAAGCGACGCTAACTTACTAGCAAGCACATATGGTTTACTTGTGTGTACTTTGCCTTGGGTGTGTGTTGCGACTGATACTGTTGCAGCTTGTGGGCGTGGCCCGTCCGGAGTAATTTTTTTATTACTCCGCAAACTAACCGCACTAGGATGAAATGAAATTCACTTCTTAAAGGTTGGAACTTTTTAAATGGGGAACTAAAGAAGATACGGATCCACAATTGCTCTAAAATTGTTCGATTAGGCTTCACTTACCGTTCAGTCCGTTAGGGATGCTTCTGTGGAGGTGGTTAGTCGATAGATCATCCATCGATCTTCTAATAGTTGCCATCTTGCCCTCGACAGGTTTGTGCCCGGGTATGTGACCATGATGGTGGTCAGGGCTTCCAGCGCTACCAGTACTGGACGTACTGCTTCCGTCTCCCACATCCCTCACGTTATTCGTGCCTCCGTTCAGGTTATTCAAGCTGGACTGGCTGTCTATAGAGCTCCTCGACCCGGCGCCGCTCCTCTCCTCCTCCAGCATGATGATGATCTCCTTTAACTCCGTGTTCTCACGTACGATGGTCTCTTGATTGAGTTCCAGCTCGTTCAGTTTCTGCTGGTAGAATGCAACCTCCTTCCAGACCATGCTGGCCGTGTACTTCCCGAAGCGCTGCCACTCCCGCGACAGTTTTTTGCCCTTTTGTCGGTCATCGTCCAGGAAGCAGCACAGCTCCCGGAGCTCCTGGCTGTCGTCCTGTAGCTTCTGGTTGACTTCTTTTAAATTCCTGATCTCGTGAAGGTGAACCTGTAGTCTGCGGTTCACATCTCGCATCATGTTCCCGTGCTCCACCATTAGGCTGATCTTTTCGCTGTCAACTCTTCGGAGCTTTCGAACCAGCTCTTCTTTGCTGAGTCGGAGGAGTTCCTCGTCGGAAAGTTTGCTTAAATCCTCCCTTGGGATGTCGGTCACATTTTTTGCCATGTTCCTTTCTGTGGATCCAGGGGTGTGATAGGAAGCCGAGGGATTTCTAATGATGCCTACATAAATGCAGTAGATCTAAAATCACACCCATGGTATTAAAGATAAATCCAAGAAGTGGGAAACCTGTTAAGCAAAATAAAACAGACAACTTCTGTTTAATCTCTAAAATCCTTTATCCGGGAGGGTCAGATCTTCTGAAATTAGACTTTCTGATCATGTATAACCTGCAGGATGCATAAAAAACAGAAAAGGGCAGAATGAGAGAGTAAGCTGAACCTGAATCACTGCAGTGGGTGCATGGTGGGTTGCCAGGTTGGTAGTAAGGAAACTCACATAAATCGTTGTTAAAAAACAAAATTCATAATCAGATATTTTAACAGGGGTCGGGAATACAAACGGAAATACATAAATTCCTAATTAATTACAACACATTCATTTGCTTTTTGTTTAATTAGAGACCCAGACTTACGCTTAAATTATACCAATCTGGCAATTCGGCAAAGCCGAACTATTCAGTTATCCAACATTCTTTACGATCCTAATTTAACAAAGATGGTACACAAACTTGATGTTAGTTATTAATTTAGAACTCAACTCACATTTCGTTGTTATATAATTTTAACATAGACATAAACAAAATTTCGCGACCCATCAATTCGACTGAGCAGCACTTTACCCTTCACCATTCAGCGGCGACACTTTCAGCCTCCCTAAACGATATTTCTTACCGGGGTTTTTTTTTTCTTCGTCCAAATATATGATTTCACCTTTAAAAAAGAGACAAATGTAGCCAAAGAGCGGGTTATACAAACTGCCGAGCGAGCAGGTAGGTTTGTATAGAGCGCGAGACTGCCTTTAACCACTTAGCTAGCCTACTAAAGCGCATTGAGAACTCTTAAAGAGACACGAGCTTCAAGATTCCCTGGCGCTTAGCCCCGCCCACCACGCATTATACTCTGCAATAACATAGCGCTAGCCACGCCCTCTTTATCAGGCGCTGGAAAATGGTCGATTTCAGTTATAAAATCAATGTATTGATTATTATCTACAAAATAACACACTACAAGATTGCATTGTTATATGAGAACAATGCGCAATTGAGTGCGTTATTGTATGTCAGGTCTGTCTGAAGTGTGTTAATTTGCTTATGCAACATAAACCTGTCTTTGATTATTTATTTCAAGAATGTATAATTAATTAATAACTGACACGTCACATGATGTTATAGCTGAAATAAACAGTCTCTCTCTCTCTCTCTCTCTCTCTCTCAAATCCCCAATGATCATACAGCTGAAATTATTAAAGAACACATTTTAAAACATTTTAAGTCTTTTACTTTATGTGGATCATCTGCAATACATGTGTAGGTGACTGAGATGCTATAAATAGAAATAAAAATAAATGAGCAACTTCATATGAACTTTTCATCCATTCTTAAATCCGGGACAACTTTACACTACATGCTGATCCAATCAGATTTGAGCAATCATCTATGCTGTGATTTAATAGGTTTGATTTCTATTTTGGACCAAAAGTTGTTTGTTTTAATGTTAAATGTTAGATACTAGATGAACGGTGTAAAATGTAATGTAATTTAAGTACATTCAAGTAATGCAGTGATTCAAGTTAGTAAATAATGTTGAATAGTGTTGAAATGGAGCGGGCTTCAGCTACGTGTAGGTGTGAATTAACTGCCCTCTAGCGGACAAACTTTATACAAGAATTCCGCATCAAAAAATAAAACATACGTCCATAGCAAATTAAAATATAATCAGTGACGTACTTGTGAATTTGAGCATGTTTCAACATTTAGCGCTGTAAGGTGAACATGAATACGTTTTTATATTTGCTTCAAATATTTCTGCATCTTTTATTGGATTAAAAAGAACACAAACTAAAAGTTAATGCTGTTGCTCTCAACATTCTAGGAACTAAATAGAATGCACATTTTTCATTTCACTTGATCAAATCTGAAGAAAGAAATCTGTCAATAGTTAAATTATTTTTTAATCCCATGTTAGATTCGCCTCAGTTAAGACAGACACTTTATATAGCATTAAGTTCAAACTCCAAACCTCCTGCTATGTTGTTTTACACACAGTGTGGATTTGTTAATGTTTGCTGGTATCTAGCTTATGATTTTCCAGATGTACAGTAGCTCTGTATAAAGTCTACTGTTGCAAGGATGAACAAACGAAACACAATTCAATTTAAATTTGAAATTGAAATCGAACAACATAATATAGTAAGCAATAATAAAGAATTCAACGATATTGTTTACATATGTTGTGTATCATATACTCCTCCACAATTTATCACTATTTTACATTCTATCCTACTGTAATTACTTTCATCTATTCCACTTTATGCTATTTTACATTTTCCTAATTTACATGATTCTATTTTATTCTATTCTCCTCTGTTCTGTATTCATCTATATTAATCAGAGTTCTATACTCTGTTCTTGCTGTTGTTCTTATCTCAATTACTTTCTTCTCTGTGCTACTTTATATTTACTGTAAATGTATAATGATTTATAAAGCGCTCTACACATAGTTACAGTTACAGTCGATTCTTTGTAGAAGAAATACATTCAATATATATGAAATACAATTTCATTTTATGTATACAGTAATATAATTGTCCACAGGGGACTTAACCAATAAGTAAGGTAAGCAACCGCTTAGGGCCCCGACAGATACAAAGAAGCCTATATGAATAATTATGCTTAATAATTAATGAGTGTAATAATTACTATTACGTATTAGGGTTATTTTAACTTGCTAATTCATTTGTATACAATTTGACATTGAGAAAACCAAAGTGCTAGTTTGCACATACTTTAACACGACGCATTATTGAATATGCAAATGTCGACCTCGCATTAATGAATATTTAAATGAGGAAGTTGCGTAATTTTGGAGCGCGTTTGGAGAACGGATTAGTGGCATTTATCTGAGCAGAGATGGACGACAGTAAAGAAGATAGTAACTCGTGTTTTCAGGGAGGAAGTGTGTTCATTTTTTCCTCAGCCCGAAGTGGTGGAACAGTAAAGTGTATTAAAAAGAAAAAAAAACAAAAAAAAAAACCACCCAGCAGAGACGCTCGCGGCAGATCATTTACATTACAAACTGTCCGCGCACTTTCTGCTGTTCAGTCCGTTCAAAGTGCAGCGAGGACAGAAAGCGCAGTAACACACATTACATAACTCCTGCGTGCGCGCGCGCGCGTTTTTGTGAAGTAAAGGCTCCGATCGGAAACATCAAAAGGAAACATAATGCGCCGCGTGATTTTGCTGTATTTGTCGGGATTGTTGTATTTCCCACCTGCGCGCGCTCACCCGCAGTGTTTGGACTTCAAGCCGCCGTTTCAGCCGCTGCAGGAGCTGCAGTTCTGCTCCGTGTACAAGAACTTCGGCTGCTGCGACTTCGCCAGAGACCGCGAGCTCATGAAGAAGTTCTACCGCATCATGGACAACTTCGACTACTACGGCTATGCGAATTGTGCCGGGTACGTGCAAGACCTTCTGTGTCAGGTCAGTAGACGGCGCGCACGCACACACACACGCGCACACACACACACACACACACACACACACACACACACACACACACACACACACACACACAAACTATTCATATTTATTCATATTCACATATACTGGATTAGTTACTGTCATTTCTGTTATTATTATTATTATTATTATTTAATTCAATTAATAATTTTATTTAATAAAATAATTGTAAATAATTCGACCGAATAAAAGATTAACCCCATTTTCTATTTAATTATTAAAGATTGCTTTGATTAATCCTCTAAATATCGCACCTCCCAAAACAGTATAATGTTTAATGTCTAATCTCACCTGGATGCTGTTCGTCTGTATCTAGGATCTGCTCCTGTAATCATAAAAACTCACAAGGTTTCACAATAAACATCATTGAACACAATTTCAAGCTCGTTTGTCTTCCATCATTTGTAACTGGATTATAATCGCAGTGATCTCGTCGCCAGTCTGATACGGATTCCTCTCTGCACGGTGACCTCTGCTTTGTTCATACGGGATTTAAATCGACATCTGGAGATTTGTAAAGCTGCTTTGTGAACGTGTCTGTGGTTTCAACTAGGTTCTATATTGTAAAGCGAAACCTTGACTATTCCGTCTCCTAAAAACAAAACTTTTTTTTTTTTTTTTGTCGAAACCTTCAGAAGGCCTGTTTACAACCTCAGGATTCAGATAAAATCTTTGCATGCACTGTACCATGACCCTGTGAAGTACTTTACAGTTATTAATGCGGTCATATGATTCTAAAATCACCACGTAGGGTGGTGGTGGCTCAGCGGTATAAGGCTCTGGGTCAGTGATCAGAGGGTCAGGGGTTCAAGCCCTGCACCAGACA
>JAOUQX010000002.1:1251554-1262588 GCA_028566295.1 Liobagrus marginatus
AAGTGTTAGTCCTGTGATTAACTGCTGATTGTACAGGATGTACCCCGCCTCACACCCTAAGTTAGCTGGGATAGACTACAGCGCCCCCACGACCCTGAACAGAATAAACGCTAGATAATAAATGGATGAATAAATGAATAAAACTCCACCTTCCAGCTTTAGGTCACACCTTCTTTTGAAAAAGAATGATCTATGAAGTAGACGTACAGTATGGCTGTTTTTAGGATTGCAATGTCATTTTGTCCAGTTTTATATCTAACAATGTCATGTTTTATATAGAACAATGACAACTTATAAAGCAGATGCAAATTGAATTAAAATATAAGCCACACTCTTCTGGGGCAACACAAAAGAAGTAAGGCTTAGGCAGTAATCTATACTTTACATCTTCGATTTGTTTAGAAGATGTTAGAAGTCTTTATTATGTTAACAATTTTCCCCATGTTGTATTTATCTGCAACATGCAAACATTGGTCACTTCCAATGGATTTGTACGACATGAGAAAGTGCAAAGGTCATGTACATAAATGAAGCGAGCTTGTACATAATGAATGTGGAACTCGGTCGCTCTCTGAAAAGCTTCTTTTATATTTAACCAATGTCCTGTAACTACTTCCCCATTCATTTATTTTTGTTTCCTCCACTCGTTGAAGACAAAGGGCAGGCGTCTCTCGTCTCTCTGGGGGGTCCTGAGGGGGTGTTTTCACTGCCAACAAGGTCAGATACAGGTGGAGTCAGCTTTGTCTGGATCCCACCAAGCATAGCTTTAACATGAGAGCCACAATGCCCTGACCTACAATAAATATTCTCCATTTTTGCTCTCCTTGTTATTGCCACTGGAAGAAAAGCAAGGTCTCAGCGGGAGACTAAGGCAGTTCATGCGGATGACATTCCCTTCAAAGGGCGCAAAAAAACACTTTGCTGTTACTGTTTGAATGACAAATATTATGCCTTCGATAAAATGCAAGATGGCTAGAGCACGGCATGTTGTACTTGTAAATTAAATTTAAAATGGCTTTGAACGTAAATTTTCTTCAATCCGTGTGAAACATTCTCACACACAGCATGGGGCAGAATATACACAGCGTATCTGGTAATTACATTTATTATAATAAAAAAGTTTAACAAGATGTTTTACATTTTGCATCTGGTCCTTATTTTCGATATTCAAAATCCCAAAGACTACTAACTGCATTCCAAACACACAACAACAACAGCTATGCGACCACAGCCCACGGATCTCCGTCATAGTGACCGCAACGTTGTCTGTGCCATTTTAGAAAGTTAAATAAGTTATTATGGAAGATGAGCAAAATGTAAAGGAGTCTCAGTTTGATTTTGCAAGACGGCTCGAACAAAAGAAGAGGAAATGTGAGTAAATGTTTTTAATGATGTTAAATGGTGTGTAATGGTGTGATTCAGAGGTGTGAGTCTTAATGATTCAGGGGTGATTTTGAGGGTAATGTAGGTAGAAGTAGACCAGGTGACTGCACATTCTTTAGCTTTAAAACATTTAGTTAATTGTTTGATCTTCAGAGTGTCTTTAACATTGCAAACTAAAATATTACTAATATGCTAGAAATATTTATTACAGTACCACAGTGAAATAAATAGATGCATAGATAAATTCTAGATGAAGACAGACCAGTCCCTCTACACCATATTTGAACTCAAGGGGAATGGATGGATTGTTGGATGGATGAATTGTTTGATGGATGGATGAATTGTTGGATGGTTGGATTGTTGGATGGATGGATGGATGGATTGTTGGATGGTTGGTTGGATGGATGGATGGATGGATGAATTCTTGGATGGATGGTTGGAGGGATGAATTGTTGGATGGATGGATGGATGGATGGATGGACGGATGGTTGGATGGATGAATTCTTGGATGGATGGTTGGATCGTTGGATGGATGGATGGATTGTTGGATGGATGGATGGATGGATTGTTGGATGGTTGGTTGGATTGTTGGATGGTTAGTTGGATGGTTGGATTGTTGGTTGGATGGATGGATGGATGAATTGTTGGATGGATTGTTGGATGGATGGATGAATGGATTGTTGGATGGTTGGATTGCTGTATGGATGGATTGTTGGATGGGTTGATGGATAGAGAAAAGATTATGCATATGGATAAATACAGTACGTTTAACTTACATGATGGACTGATAGATTAAAATGGACTGATAGAGGATAGATAACAGGCATAATATGTATGATGGACAGATAACTAGTGGATGGACTGAGAGGATATAGGCATTAAAAAGAGATCAGTCTATAATGATAAATAATGTACGTCCTTCATGGATATAGCAAATGGATTAAGTAGGGATGGTGGATGGGGTAAATTAACAGATAATTGAGTGTATAGATTGGGTAAATAAATGTTTGAATAAAGGGTTGGGTTTATAGGTGGATAAATTGAGTAAATCAATCATTTGGCTGGATAGTTTGACGAATAAGTAAATTGATGAATGGATCCATTTGACTTACAACTGCTGCAACCCCATGTTTTCACCCCAGGGAAAGAGCGCTGTAGATAGTCGGATAGACTTCACCAGCGGCACCACACATGGACTTGAAGCCGGATGTATTGTGGCTGAAACATTCAGACAACGCTTAATGTGGATGCAATTAGATTATTAGTGCACCAGATGGCGGTTACATCACTCGATAGCTATTCACTGATAAGCCGTGAGGAGCGAATCGCTTTCTTTATTCTCTGCATTTACTCCAGCAGCTCCAGAACAAGCAACATGATGGCGATGGTAGTCGTGTTCACTACATGTAGACGGATGGTTTATTAACAGATGTCAGAGGGATATTTGTGAGGTAGAAAATGTGTCTTATAAATATATATTTTTTTTTACTATGTCAAGATTATAACAGGAATCCTGACTCACTTAGCATAACATAGGATGCAAATGGAATACACGTCGAATTAGAGGTTTAGTGGTATGATGTTACTGTTACCACCCTGATGTAGCAATTATTAATAAATGACATCCTTTTAATCCATTTAGTTATATTTAACGGTAATTAATGCCCACAAAACAAGTTATTGATGATATTACAGCACCTATAAACAGTCTCTTTAATCTCTCTCTTGAAGCTTAATAATGCAGTTTGATATGAATGTAGACTTCCTAGTTTAGGAGCGTAACAAAAATTAATTTATCAACAATGCGATCTTTATGGATTAATTTTTGGATTAGATGAACGGCTCAGGTTCGAGGTTTACCAACAGCAAATAAAACAAAAACTCCACATGTTGCTGGTTACTGTCAATGTTAAATTTACTATATTTTGGACAAAGGTGGTTAAAAAAAATGCATATAACTGAAGTAGTTTGATGTGTGGCACGAACACATTCTCTTTTTCACATAACATCCAACCATGAAGTGTGGGATTTTACTCAGCTTCATATATAGCGCATCTTATGGATCCTTGACAATAATAAATACTGTACAATAATAAATCTAATAACAATAGACATGACCTGACATGACACGACATGATGTAACATGCCTGTTATTTTACATCACGAACAAATTCCTTTAAGAATGCAGCATAGGAGTAGAAATTAAACCCTTTTACAATAATGACATGGAAAAGAAGTTAACTCGAAATTGTACATTGCAGATATTTAATATAATGATAATATATACAAAGATGTGTGTATATATATATATATATCCACTTTTTTTTATTTTTATAAAGTGCCTTTCTTTCAGACGTCTCAAAAGTGACACGATCACGATCATCAGTCAAAATTTCCTGCAAGACCATAAAAACGTAAACTTTATGTAAGAGATTGTCGGTTTCATTTGTCAGCAATAGATCTAAAACATTTCAGCTCCGGTCACCTGTAATACCTCTCCATTCCGGTGCGCTTCAGACTGCTGACCTTATGGAGTGTCTATTTTAACAGGGTGCTTTATAAACTGAACTGAAACAGGAGCGTAAAAGCCTGGCACGACTTTAGACAAATCCAGAACCCAAGGCCAAGCGCGAGTGCCCCTGCCGCTCTCGCAGTTTCCCAGTGGCCGCACACACTCATCCTGCCCTGTGCGCATTCCACGAGGCTTGTGGATTCCAGGGCGCTGAAACGTGATGCGGACATGCCATAACAGAGTGCGCGGGATGCTCCTACGCTGAGATTAAAGCTCCTTCACAGCTGCACTGTACGACATCTCGTACGCTGGAATGCGAGGCCAACTCAACAGGAGATCCAATTCATTTACGGTTGCTCGTGTTAAAGATGGCTTTCGGACACAGGCTGTGACATCCCTGACATCCAGGAAGGTTATTAATAAACTTCATGGGTGCACTTTATCTACCAACAACACAGATTTGTGTTTTAATTATATTTAAATTCTCACAACCACGTTATGTGGTATCTGCTTATAAAATAAAAATAAAAAATAAAAAAAAGGAGGGAGTGCACTGGAGGAAGGCACTAAAAAGGACCATAGACCTACACTGCCAGTCAAAAGCTTCTGAACTCTCTCGATTAGCCTTTACGATAAATACTAAATAATAAACTCTAAATAATAAATAGACTAAGAAACCTTTGTGTCAAAAACAGCTAGATTTGCCTGGAGAAAATGAATGAGTCTCGTAATTAATACTAACACTGTCATTTCAAATGTAATACAAGTCGGCTGTTAAATAAAGAGTTTCTTTAGAATCTGAGAGTGCATTTAGTCCCAAAATACACACCTTTAGATATTTTTAATATCTCATACCTAATATAATCGGCGTAATCATACTGGGTAAAACATACAAGGAAAAATTCCACATGCTCAAAACTGATCGACTGTCAGTATAGAAGAGTGCGAGAATGTAATGGAAGAAAGCCAGTCACGATAGGCAACAGTACACTACAGGACTTCAATTCAGTCATTAAGATGTCACCCGAACGTGGATGCTTTTACAGTGGTGTGAGATTCCTCTGTCAACGCACGCTTGCCTTGCCCAATTCCCTGGTGTTCTTTTTCCAACATAACACACCTTCAGCACAAAGACACAGCTCAAGATAAACACCTAAGCTGAAAGGTGAGGCTTCGCTTGTTAAAACAACAGCCCTGTACATACAAGTAATACTGTTGGAACTCGGAATGGATTTGGAAAGCTTACTTTTTTTGTTCTTTACAGAGATGTCCTGCCTTAAGAGAATGCACGAGTCTACATTTCAATGAGACCAGGGTCTCATGTTTGAACTAAAAACCAGCTCCTGCTTGATGGGGTGCCAGTGACACTATTATAAATCTTCACAATGTAGAACTGGAGTGAGAAGACTAATCGAATAATAGAAAAACCCCCCAAAAAAAACAACCTACAGATAGTTCTCAACCCCGCCATGCTTTACTTAGGCTATAGAGCCCTATTCTGTGTCAATTCATATCATATCATCCTAATAAACTGTCTACTGTCTTTAATGGTTCTAAACACTACAAAATGTAAAGAAGTTTACGAGTGGTGAAGACTTGATTAAGAGACTGTAACTAGATTTTGCATTTAGGAAGTTTTTGAAGTAGGTGAGAATCTGTGCTCCTGAGAGAAACAGTGTGATACCAGTTTTTAAAGAGCGCATACGAGTACCAGGATTTTTTTGTCTAAAGTTGCCTGTACCTTTATTTTATTTATATATACATTTTTTTGGGTGATATGCCAATTTTCAAAGAATAACACATTATGACTAATGAATATTCATTCATTGTCTAGTGTTTATCCTGTTCAGGGTCGCGGGGACGCTGGAGTCTATCCGTGGCATGACGTGGGGTACACCCTGGACAATCGGCAGTTAATCGCAGGACTAACACTTAGAGACAGACAACCATTCACACACACATTCACTCCTATGGACAATTTAGAGTAGATAATTCATCTATGATCAATCACGTGTTTGGAGGCGGGAGGAAACCAGAGTACCAAGGGAAAACCCACGCAAGCACGTGGAGAACATGCAAACTCCACACAGAAACACCCTGGGTGGGAATCGAACCCATGAGCTTCTGAGGCAGGGGTGATAACCTCTCTGCCACCGTGCTGCCCACTAATGAATATAATACAGTGTTAATCTGGGTTAATCAGGCTGACCTTTTGTCTGTCATCTGTGCAAGTGTCAGTTCTGTCGGCTAAATACTGTAAAATACCTCATGTGAGGTATTGCTTTTGATATCAGGGTTTTTTTTTAATGAGTTTTAAAAGTTCATGAACTCTACGATACTGGTATCGATATCAGTGCTTTGGGGCATAAAAGGGATTCTCTGCAAACCCGTTTTGACAGGTGAACCATCTGTAGTATGGTCTGCTGTTTAATATTTATTCAACGGGTTTTAAGGCAACCAAAAGATTTAAGGATGCTTAGATATGGCACATACTCCTTTAGATAAGGACGTTCTATTTGAAACCTTCTCAAAACCCCCAGTTGAAGCTCTCGGTGAGACCAAAACTTCTATAAAGCCTATCAAATCTATAAAAATGTGTATAAAAATGGTACGAGGAGAGGTAAGGATGCTTAGGTGTAACCTATGTTCCATAGACATGCAGAAAGAGGTTCTACACAAAATCCTGTGTTAGAAGAAGAATATTTGAAGAATCCTAAAAAATAAAGGTTCTGCAAGTGGGAAAAGGTGAAAAATATCAGGACAAACTTGCAATGCAGGCAGCTACACGTGCACAACGGAGTTATACTTGAAAAATCTCTGGTGGAGCTTCTCTCAGATGGACAAAATGAAGAAACTTGTAGATGTGTATAATTTTGGCTAGCACGCTAAACGTTAATTTCAAACTTAAGTTTGGACCATTCCAATTTCCGACAAGGTTTCAAAGAACACCCTTTTTGCGAAGACGAGAACCATCCAAAAACTTTTACAGAAACCGTTGGAAGAACAGTATTTGTCGAGACCATCTCGAACATTATGCCTATACAAATTCTCTTTTGTCCTGTACTTCCCATAATTTCGTGTAGCTTCTCCACTGCAATCCAATACACAAAAATCGATTGCGTTGCAAAACCTTAGCATAGACAAATATTTCTAACAGCTTACTGCTAACTATAAATATTGGGAGTCATATGTGAAGATTTGCTCAATTACTTGATCGGCTGTTATCCAGCTGTTAGTACGTTTGAGATGTTTTATTGCCGTCTTAAGCCGTTTATTTGCCCCTTTGTAGGTTAGAAGTCTTCAGAGACTGCATAGGCAGTAATAGATTAGGGAAGCTTACTCGTTTTTTGAACACGGTCCCTTTTTTGGAAGATAATTTAAGGAGATCTGGAGGCATAATACTTAGAAGAAATAGAGTGAAGTGGATACTAATACTCTTTAGGGTGGAACGGTCAAAGCTGAACAACTTTGAGACTACAGATGTATAATGAAATGCTCCTTTGCTAAATGTTTATAAGACCTCTGATTCCGCACCATTATCCATGAAATTCCTTTTATGACATGGGACCCAAGTATTTTTGAGGGAACATGCAGCTTCAGGAAGAGCTGTGACATATTTCAAAGCCACGTGTTTGGGGCACTCAGGCTCATGTTTGATTTATTTGGACTGATCTTGCCTGTGTCGGATGAGCGCCAAGCACGAGCCCCGAGTCTTAGATAACAACCGACGATTCTGCTTGGACTCAGGGTTCGCAGCCTGACAGGAATTTCCTTCATGATAAAATAAGAGGGGATATAAACCTGATAAATAAAATGAACCTGTTTCAGAAGGTGGTGTTCGAAAAAGCAAATCGTTGCGTTAATGTATTTCGTTCTGGCTGGTTTATCAGTTGAGGTGTATATAAAAGGTGTAGAATGGCATTTTTAGAAATGTTAAATAACTCCAGCGCAATAATAATTATCTATAAGTCTAAGATTAGACCGCTTTGCCTCTCAGTACTCTCGAGCTTCCTCCAGCTCGTTCATATAGATGTCCTCTTGAGGGTTCTCCGTGCACTGCAATCCGTTGTTTGGAGGACGTACCAAGTGGAAGCGGCTCCAGTCCCCTTTGCACAGGATCCATGGAAGCACGTCAACCTTATAATGGAGCTCTGGAGAGAACTCGGTGCTGATGAGGTTAGGCGCTCCAGCCCCTTTGCCCCTGGTGATTAGCTTCATGTTCTCGTCGTAGCAGCAGTGCTGCGCGGCGAGGGTGGTGCTGTCAAATGACAGCATGGAGCGCACGCAAAACCGTGCAGACGGCTTGTAGATATCCAGGCGCTCCTTGGGTCCACTGGCGTCACGCCACCGATAGGTCTTACGCAGTTTATCATCGAAGATGTTCACGGCGCTGTAGACGACCTCGGACGGGTAGACGCAGGGGCAGCTGGGGAGCTCGGTCAGGACCTGATGGAGATATTTCTGCAGAAATTCGTTCTTGCAGTTGAGCCACTTTTCACAGCTGTCCACATCTGTGAGGGAGGAATCAGTAACAGCTCAATCACAGCTCAGTAATTACCAAAAAGCACTGACATGTGTGTCTGAGAAGCCCAGGATATCACTTATTGTTAAGTTCACCTCTTTTTCAGCACTCAAACTGAGATCGTTAATTCTTTATAAAAACAACTTTTAGTGAACGAGACAGCTATGAACATCGGTGCATAGCGTCTGCCAAGGAACAAAATCTACACGGGAGGCGGCCACAAATTGGAACGTTTTCATTAAAAACATTTACCTCCTGATATGATTATAAAAAAAAAAAAGGGTCCTGACATTTTATCTTGTTACATTTTCATAATGCACTTATTATACTTGAATAAAAACAGTGATTATTTTTCCATGGCTAAGTCTTTGAATATCAAAGTGTGAGTTCAGGAAAGCAAGACACTATTTTACGACCTTACTAACCCTTTTGATGGAGCAATCATTGAAAAAAAAAAATTCGAAAACATATTTTTGTTCCAACTGAACTCCTGCTTTATCTTTGATCGCAGTCTTATACGGGCCCTCCCCCAAAAAACGACAAGGACCATTTCAGCTGCAGGGAAAACATGCTTTGCACTGAAAAGAAGATAATAAAAAATCTGGAAATATTTAAAGAGCGAAGCAGCAATCAGCTTGATCTGTGGGAATTAACCCAGTCTCCCTAAGGAGCGTAACCTCATAAGCACACACAAGTACCGGTAATGATTATAAATCGGTCTCATTTGGTGAACACTGACTGGACGCTCCGAAAACACTGCAGCATGTGAACTAATACACACAGTAGAAGGTCAGTGAGCTCCTGAAGGATCTGAGAAAATATTTCGACTTAAATACAAAAAGTAATAAATGTGTTGTGAATCCATTGGAATTTACCAATGACATCAGTGTCATTCATCCTCTCATGGGGCGTGAGCTCTGTCACAGCGTTCAGGTCATCTGGGGAGGACAAACACACACATACACATTACAATTATGAATACATTGAAATGGTAATCATTTTATTCCGTTAAAACCTTTTTCTACTGTATATAGGTTAACAACATGCTGCTTGGATGTTATAAACACACCATATTTTACCCTTGTTATGAAAGAGAAGCGTTTTAACATCATATTTATACATCATTTAAAACATAAGACAACAAGATTATAGCTCTAAAAACATATGTATTTTTTTATGATTACAATAATTTCCTTTAATAGAACCATCCATAATGCTAGGCTATTATCATAAAAGAAATTTTTGACCACACACGATTTATGGAAGCTAAACACACTGATAGTTCCATTTGAGCAAGTCTGCAGCTCTTGTAACTTTGTCATTACTTGTCATGATTTGCCATTTCGGATATCAGATATACATACGTAAACGACTTCTTTGTACTGGAAGAATTAGAAAGATAAAAAAATAAATAAACAAGCCAAAAAAAATGTAATATTTGTGATCCTTATAACTGGGAACAAAATGTCAATCGAATGTATTTTTGTTTAATAACACCAAGTCAAATGTAATTCAAAATATTTCATCGAGATCTAATGAACAGAAGGTTAAAAAAATTCCAAAAACTCTCAAAATGCAGTAATACCTTTATTATAGAAGTACTACTAGTATAATAATAATTAGATATTATATAACATAATAAAAATAACTGTTTACTCATTATTATTAAATATCTACAGATTAATTACATTTATTAACAGTGAGTCTTTTACACGATCATTTCAAATCCACAAAAATGTCAAAATATTACAGGCATCTTAATTAGATCTTGAAGCAGACCATTTAAATAAATTAATCGAGCCATCGCTGTGTTAAATACCTTTTAATTGTCATTTACTTTTCTCTAAAGTATGTTCATATATTTATATTCACCCAGCCATTCATTATTTACCACTTTATCCTGTTCAGGGTCGTGGGGGCGCTGTAGTATATCCCAGATAACTTAGTGTGTGAGGCGGGGCACACCCTGTACAATCTGCAGTTAATCACAGGACTAACACTTAGAGACAGACAACCATTCACACACACACATTCACTACTATGGACAATTTAGAGTAGCCAATTCACCTATGCCCAATCGCATGTGTTTGGAGGTGGGAGGAAACCAGAGTACCTGCAGAAAACCCTCGCAAGCACGGAGAGAACATGCTTGAACCCATGACCTTTCTGTGAGGCAGGAGTGCTAACCACTCTGCTACCGTGCCACCTTATATTTACATTTATATATTTAAATAGATATTATACAAATAGGCTTGCACACTTAATAAGCGCAAATATTATCCACTACACACTGTGTATCTACATTAACTCCACATCCACTTAGCTATTTGTACCTCTAGCTTAATCAGCATGATCATGGGCAATGAACTGCAGATTTAATGTGTCTATTTCTGTAAAGTCAACAGAGCTGTAAGTGGACAGAGTGTGTGTGTGTGTGTGTGTGTGTGTGTGTGTGTGTGTGTGTGTATATATGCTCTGAAATGACCCACGTGTAAGGCATTTACTGAAAGCCCTCTTTGAGCCTTCATACACAGTAGTGTTTTAGGTAGGGAAAAGCCTAAATATATGTTTTTATGTAATCATAGGCTTATCGCCGATGTGATCGCTCAGCTTAAAT
>JAOUQX010000002.1:1287010-1300228 GCA_028566295.1 Liobagrus marginatus
ACATTTCAAACCACTAAAAGCGGGTGTTTTTGGACTTGGCCTTAATCTGCTTTTTCCACGGCGCTTCCATGCAGTCAGACAATTAAAAAGTTACCAATCCGCAGGACCCATTAGCGGAGTTAATAAGAAACCTGACCATCTGAGCTATAAACTTAATCACCGTACTGGAGCGAGAGAGAGCAAAGCATCCAGGCTGCCCTGAATCACTAATATTTTATACCTGCTGATTTTATGGGACTTCTTAAAAATTTCCCGTGATGTCATCGCACCATGAACGCCGGCTCCTACTCGTGTTTGAGGTTTTATCACACTTGAGCGCCGCGCAAGCCTGCATGCCCTTGCCAGAGATGCTAATCAGCTGGCTACACAACATGACCAGCGAGAAACAGATGAGTCCTTCATTTAACGGAGATGGATTAGAGAAGGAGACACACCGCAAACAAATGACAGTTTTCAAAAAGTAACATCCCCCGGAGTGGATGGGTTGACGTTCTCTCATTGTGCAGCAAGACTAGCAAGATAGCCTGCTTTGTTTTGTATTGGGAAAGGATTTGTGCAAGACTCCTGATTGAGTTGTTCGGAAAGGTTTGCTTTTTTGAAAAAGTACAAAAGCAATAAAACAGACACCAACTACACTAATGACATTTCCTCTTATTCCCAGTTTCTCCTTCATGTAGGGCGTGTCATTATATTCTCCACCCTTATACTTTCACTTTCAGCCAAAGAAGTCGATATGTCAGAAAAGTCAGTAATCGACAGATCTGCCAGAACAAGATACCCACAGAGTAATGCATTTACCTTAAATAAGTTCTCCGAGGCGCCTTGACCCTGAGGCAGGTTTCACTTTACAGAACGGAGTGGGAATTTTCCTTCTGAAAGCATTAACATGGGTAAGTGGGAAAGGGATGACACAACCAGACTTGCGTGTGCATGTTGGGCAGGTTGTATCTGAGGAGCGCTTCAAAAAGGAGAATCGACTTACTTTGAAACCAGAGTCTGTGTAAACTGGGAACCGACAGATTAAGCAATGTGTACGAGTCATGACCGGGTCAATTGCTTTGTGGTAATAAAACAAAGCCACAACAATGCGGAAAGTTAAACACTTTGTTTACGCGTTCTCTGAGCTCGCTCTTGTCCCCGGGAGCCTATATTTGTCCCAGCACCGCAAAATTCTTTTCTTTGTAAGTTGAAGTCAAAGCGCATGGCCATAATACAGCACCCGTGGAGTAGAATGGGGCTTTGCTAAATGGCCCATCAGTGCTGTGTATGTGGTGCTGGGGCTTGAACTGACAACCTCCTGATCAGTAACTCAGATCAAAGCTTCATCTCTGGAGGCATGAATGCCCCTGAAAAGCCTCACTGGAAAAAAAAACCGGTCTACGTTTCTCAACAATTGGCTCACCACGGGTACCTGTTGTCTTGTGCATAATCGCTGTCTAGTCGCATTAGCCTTCACATTAGCAGTGTGAATCCTATTCAGTTTGTCTCACAGCATCTACCACAAAAATGTTTGTTACTTCCACAAGACCAAAGAAAACTGGTCCTTTGTCACGCGTGGAAAGATTGACAACCATGAACGTAAACCATGCAGCGGTAAAAAGTCTTTGGGGATGCATCACAGAGCTTCTCTAAAACCAGATCATGCAGTGGTCGAAACAAATTCTTTCAGGATAAATCACACAAGTGAGCCTTCCAAACAGAGCGCTTGAATTTATCTGCTCTGAACAAACTGATATTTCAAAAAGGAGGTTAATAGGAGATTTCTGCCTCGGACGATGTCCCTAAGATAATCTCTGGATACAGCCTCAAAAACCTCTAGATATAAGCCTCCCAAGGCCACTCGAGTATTTCTGTAAATAAGTGGCCAAATGGAATCCTGTAACATCACTGGTTCTTAGTTTTAGAACCACTTCTGGTTTGGCTGGATAAAAATGTCCAGAAAGTGAGATACATTCAAACCAGCAGCTCTTACTGCCGACAGGCACGGGTCAGGACGTGATTATGACCTTTCCAGTTTATCGAAGAGCCCTTAATTAATAGTGACATGTGCAACAAAGAAAGCTGCTACCCAAACTGTGTCAAACAAAAAGAGCATCTGAAAACAATAAGGTTTGGAGAGGATCTTAAACTGATGGACTTCCAGCCATTGAATGGGTGAGCAGGTCCTCCAGGAGGTGGGGGTTGAAGGGTGGGTGGTAATGGTGGGGTGCTGGGATGGAGAAAGCCTCTCAAAAGTAAATCTTTCTGGGGTAGCCTTTCAACAGCTAGTTTCAAAGCACACACACCCCCTGTAACTCCTTCCAGACACTGGGCTGAAGCCGAGAGAAGGGCTGAGAGAGCCCGAAAGAGCTTCCAGATGTTGGGGGCCACTTCCCCCCGTTTTCTTTTAGACCCCCTCAGAAAACAGCCAGTTCCTCTGCACTTCCTATTCATCTAAAGGGCCGAGATAAGTACAAACATCCATGTGAAGTTCAGGGTCTCTGGAAAAGGGCAAGACAAAGCTTTTCAGCAGCTTACAGCCTTCTCTTGAGTTTCAGCTGTCCGGCATTTGAAAGCACAATGAACTCACCGATGACCATTATCTTTGTAAGAATAAAGCAGTTCACAGCCATGCAGCTCATTCACAGCTCATCATGCGGAAGATTAACGAACCTGGACGGGAAACCGGATACAGTTCTTTATAAAGCTGGTGAAATCTTTGCTCGACCTAGTTTTGAAATGGGCGAATCCACGTCGCTTAGCACTTTCAAATTTGGACCGATTTATTAGCGATTGTTTGGTTGCCCATGAAAGCCATACATCTCTCTGTTGAAAGATGGACAATCGGAGATAAACACACTCGAGCACCTAAGGCATGTTACAGAGTTTACTATTAGAGCTGGGCATCATCTTTAAACGAAGATGGCTGCCTGATGTTTGTCAAGTCCCACTATACACATGCAGGGGAAAATAATTATATTCAGATATACTGATGCCCAAAACACAGAAACAATGACACAGGGCAGGTAAGTGAAAATGGAGCAGTCCTGGATGTAAACTTTGAAGAGAAAAAAAATTCAGTCTTCTAAGATATTATATAGTCCATAGCCCATGAAGTCTGAACTTTTCCACAGGTATATACAAAATGAATCCAGCGCAGTTCTTCGCTGTGCCTCCAAGAAGAGCATCTGCAAAACAAGCCCAGGAATCCTTCAGCAGCTGCCAGGTCCTTAATCCGGCCCTTGTACGTTAGCAAACGGGTATCGGCACTCGCATCAAATACTATCACGTTTACTTTAACGATGGAATCAAACGACGGCCAAGTGCCTGAAAATTACGTGAGCTCCATGCAGCTTTGAGGCTGGCGCCCAAAACAAACCTGACACCTGCGTAACAGCAGGGTTAATGGTACAAACTGAGACGCGAAAGCACATTTACAGCTGACAGCAAATTGACTGGGAGAATCTTAGCCTGCTTTGAACGCTTTATTCAACCAAGAGTGGAGCGTGACCTGCTGAGCAGAGCCAAAACTGATGGCGGACTGACTGAAGTATTATTGTTCAGAAACAATATATAGGTTTAATGTAAAGGTTTGGAGAATCTTTTGGAGCCTAGCAAGATCTGAAAATCTTAACCTTTAGCATACCGTTTGATCCATTTTTAGAAAAGGGATTTTACTTCCTGGTTATTTTGATGCACTTTTTTTTAGATGGTTTCAAAACATTGATTAAAAAAAAAGTATATGTAACTGATGACAACTTTTGTTCTTTATCCGTTTTCAGTTTTTATTGTTAGTGCCGCGCCAAAAAGCTCATGTTAATGTTAACAGCTAATTCCTTGAACTAGTTCATCGGGTTAAAATGGATGCCAGGTCTTATTGTGACTATGCTGACATTATTTCTTTTTTAAATGTTAAAAAATAGTGGATGCATTGCAACTCAACAACGAAAAAATAAATAATGAATTAATCAAACTATTGGAGAATTTGATACACCCTAGTGCAGTTTGCTGCCATTTTTTTTAATAGCTACCAGCTATAATTAATTGCTAATTAAATACCATGACTAGCTCTAAAATTAGAAATAAATGAATAAAACTCCCTTAACAATGACCGTAAACATGAACAAATTTTCCTCAAGTTTAACACTAGGTTAAATATGTTGTTACAGCATAATGAGGACTCGTGGATGAGGCTGAACGATTCGACGGAACCTGAAGACGTGTGCGTTCCCAGGAGGCCATCTACCTTCCTGACCTCCTCTTGATTAGTTTTCTTTGAGCCGCCACCTCCTCCTGCCCAAACACACACTCGGACGATTGTTCCTCGTAATCTTTCACAGATGCGTCGAAAGAAGTTAATCTGTAATGATGTCATTAGTTAATCTGCAACCTGCTCTTTTGCTATTGAGCTGCAAGATCGCTGCAGTTCAGCCAGAAAGTGTAAAGAGGAACTTTGGAAAGTGGGGAAAATCGAATCAAATTTGAAATCGAGGAAATTAAATCTTCTCTGAAATGTTTGACTTGCACAAGCAACAGATCTGATGGACAGATAAAGTATAAAAATGCTGAAGTATTCTTTTAATGAAGAACCTGAGGCTGGTCTAGGATGGCTAGCTCTTGTGCCCACGCAGCTTAACCGGTTGGACACGCTTCTCAGAAAATCAGTCAATCAGCAGGTGAGAGAGAAGAAGCTGAGGGCAGAGGTTTCGGAATGCTCCAGGACCAGGAGACCCCGCTCACAGATCACATGGAACAAAATGCTTTTGTGGAACAGTCATGTGCATGAGAGATGGAACGGTGCAAAGCCTCATAAAATGGCCTACTTTTGGTCACAGTGAACACGATTGGGACTGTCGAGTCTGGAGGGCATGTTTGTTATAGCTGCCGGGTCATGATTGAGTGACAAAGAGAAGAGAAGCATTTGGCATGGCCAATCAAAAAGCCGGATCAGGCACGAGCTGCTTGTGGGTAATCGCTAACACATTTTTGGAGTTTAAACTCTGAGCTAAATATTTTACCTGGACGCAGCCTGTGTACATCTGTAGAAGCAATCAGTCTTATTATATGAGCAGTGAGAAAATGTACAAAGCTGATTCGGGTCCAAGTGCACGTGCGGCATCTTGAGCAAATAAACGTCTCGAGGGCTGCTTTCACATCGTAGAACAAAACAGCCGTTAAACAGAAAAAAACAAAAAATCTATCAGATCCTCCTGTTTGTCGTTTCATGCTAAGCAAAAGAACATGTCGTGAAACCAAAAAAATTCTTTCGTGTAGGATATTCTAATGATGAACATCTTACCCAAAACTAGTTTAATGCTAATCATAAAGCTAGTCTATAAATACTTTTGTAAAAGCAATACATTTTTTTTAAAGTTTGTTTCTATGATTTTATATTTTGCCAGAGCTTTAGTTGAACCGCAAACAATTCTTAATGACCAGTTTAGAATCACAATAATCTCAAGCATTGTTAAATGCTCATCATCGCTATAGTAACACATTTATACACCTGAGCAGTTTTAGGATTAAGGGCATTGATGAAGGGCCCAGCAGTAGCAGCTTGGTGGTCCAAGATTTGAACTCACTGCCCTCCGAGCAGCAATCTAGCTATGCAACCACTTGACTAATTAGTGATATAGTAAAGTTACATTTGTAAAAAAAAAAAATGTTAAACAAAAAAAAAAAAATGTTTATTTAACCGAAGGAGAGGAAAAAAAAAAAAGGAGTCTCCAGTATCAGCAACAGTTTACGCTTTGGGATTTCTCTGTAACATGATAAAAGCTGTGGGATGTTTTGTCAGATTAAGTTCACAAAAGTAAAAACACAAGCTGTTTACAGAACACCTGCACAGTTATAGCTGCTAGAACATGCGAGAACAGGAACTCACTTCTACATCTTGAGGAATATTTAATCCTCAAAGGAGCAACACACTTCAGGCCGCGCTGTGAAAGAAAAATAAACAACTTCCTGGTAGGAACACTGACTTCTCCTTATCTCACCACTCCATTGGTTTAATCCTTATACATCCTTCCTGTATATACACACACCTTACAGTCTTACATTTTTTCCCCCAAGTTCCACATCAGACATCTCTCTTTCGGTCGACTCAGCTTAGAGAGAAACAGAATGCGGTATACACTTCATCACGGCCTCACTTCTCCTGCATAACACTTGATTCCCTCCCGCACCCCCCACCCTTTTTCCTGCTGGCTCACGCCTTCATTCGTTTCACACACGAAGGCTGCAGATAGGAACCGATCCATGACATAGAAGCAATCATAAAGCTGTGTGTGTGTGTGTGTGTGTGTGTGTGTGTGCGCAACAGTGCGGAAACTCTGGCACTCCAGGTAAACCGCTTTCACAGAGAGACTGAAATCTAGACTAAAATTAAAACATCCCTAACACTTTGTAATATTATACACAGCTGTTTTTTATTCTGGAACTGCTACTGCTTTTTTACCCTCGTTAAACTATAACATTTTTCAGTGGGTGATAGAGAAACTCTAGGGCTAGGTTAGTCCTGCCCCCTAGTGGCACACAGTATCAGGCACACGTCTAAGCTTGTCACAAAGGCATCCATGAGTATTTCCGAATAGACTTAAAAATAAAGTTTAACTTCTCCAAAAATGATTTCCAGTAACGGAGTTAACAAAAACAAATAAATTTGTTTATTTGTTTTATAAAAACAAAAAATCGTTACAGGTCAGTGACTCTTACCAATTGTGGTCTCGTCCTCGCCCATAATGCACTTCATAGAAGTGATAATTTGCTCCACAATGGGAGGTGACATGGAGGTGGCATACACAGCACTGTGAGAATGAGAGCGCAGGTAATCGATCAACTCCTACGCAAAGAAAAGGAGCGAGACCAAGACCGAGAGACAGAAAAAGAGAGAAAAATATTTAGCACAACATTCCTCCACAATATTCTCTATTTCCATATGCTCGTAACCAGCGACGCTTCGCACCTTCTTCCCGCCGATATAACCCCCGGCTGCACCGAAGCTCTTGGTGAATGTTCCCATCATGATGTCCACATCTGTGGGGTCCAGGTTGAAGTAGTCAACCACGCCTCTACCGCGGGATCCCAGAGCGCCGATGCTGTGAGCCTCATCCAGGTACAGGTAGGCTTTATACTTCTTCTTCAGGGCGATGACTTCAGGCAGACGCACAATGGAGCCCTCCATGCTGAGGAGATTGGGGAAGTTAGCAATAGTCACAAATTCAAATACTTTGCAGAATAACCAGATGGCTTTATTTAATAGTAGTGGGAAAAGGGCATTTTCAAATAAGCGATCAGCTTAAAGTGGTCTTCAATATAGCCTCATGTTTAAAACAAAGGCATAAAAAAAGCTTTATACTAAGTGCATAAATCTGGTTTTGGAGAGTTCCTTACCACTTTAGTTCAGAAAACAAAAACCATTTTTTGTCCTGTTAATGCCTGTTTTATTCTTCACAACGGTGCAAGTGCACGGTTCTCATTTTGTGCATTATGATTTTAGAATTTCATCAACAGGTTTTGAATGTGTTAGGAGAAACTTGTTCTGGAAATGCATGGCTCTTGTTCTGTGGAGTACTTGACACATAAGTCCGTGTTGGCCAGCGACAGCCCCAAAACATCACTGCTCTAGAGGAGATCTGCATGGAGGAATGGGCCAACCTACCAGCAACAGTGCGTGCCAACCTTGTGAAGACTTACAGGAAACGTTTGACATCTGTCATTGCCAACAAAGGATATATAACAAAGTATTGAGAGGAACATTTGATATTGACCAAGTACTTATTTTCCACCATAATTTGCAAATAAATTCTTCCCAAATCAGCCAAGGGTGATTGTCTGGATTTGTTTTCTCATTTTGTCTCTCATAGTTGAGGTCTACCTATGACAATTACAGGCCTCCATCATCTTTTTAAGTGGGAGAACTTGCACAATTGGTGGCTGACTAAATACTTTTTTGCCCCACTGTACCTGTAGATCCCCTCCACCAGTATGAGGATCTTCTTCCAGGGCCGATGGGTTCTAGGCTGGCCATGCACAATCGCGTCCCTGAGAAGCTTCTCTAAGCTTTGCATATCTGCAAAGAGGAAAACAAAGTCAACACAACATTAGTAAAATATTCAGAAATTCATTGAACAGTAACAGTGATCTAATAGTATTCGGGCTAAAAACATTTTTTCTCAGGTGCATGATACTGACCTAAAACAGCCTTGAGGATGGGAGCGGTAACCTTCACTGATTACAGGCTTCACAGGGCTTGTAAATGTTACGTTTTAAATAAGCGGAAATGAACGCAAAACAACACACGCACGCACGCACACATATATGCCCATGCACACGCACACAAACTGTGGGACAGATGTGGACCAGATGTGCATTTGACTAACATGCATTTATTGTCCCACTCACACATGCTAAATATCCTGAGGGCTTATATTTAGATAATTAATAGACATTCCTTTATTTTAAGAGGTCACCTCCTCTTTACTATGCTTGATATCTTGATTTTAATACGCTATATAAAAACAGGCCCCTCTCATTCGACTAGAAAAGATGGCAGAAATACATGTGATTAAAAATGTTCAAACGTTAACCTTCAGTACTACACTAAAGGGATTCCTCAGGGATTAAATCTAGGACCACTTTTGAAAAAAATCATTTCTATTCCTACCAGTCTCCGTTTAACTTTTGTGTTGAGTTCAAACTAAATATTTGAAACATCTACAATCTTCTACAAAACTCTACAACCTCAAGGGTTATTCATTTTTTATACAATTTCAATCATTTTTGTCTTCATATTCTGTTGTAATCTTGAATCAGTAACACTAATGATTTACGAATTACCGGTAATCGAAATGAATCATTTCTCTCACTTCTCAGCACTGACTTAAACAGCGATTATTCATAAGCCATGAAGCAATATGTACTTTAAACCCCTTCCTCTCACTTAAAAGATGATTACATCTTCCTGTTTCTGATCTTTTTCCCATCCATCCCACCCGCTTCCTTAGAACCACTCATATTAAACCCTGTACTGCCTTTTTAATCAGGAAATCTTAATCAACTACATTTTGAAACGCAGTGCTGCGGTTTCATTTCTGACCGGCCAGAAATATAGGAATAAACCTGTAGGATGGCTGTAAAATGTGCATAACTGGTAAAACAAGTTTTAGCACAGTGGATAAGATGATGAACTGCTGAGTGCTCTCACAAATCACCACCAAAATCTCAGTCCCACCACTGCTGGGCCCAATAAAAAGTGAGTCACGCTGGATAAGTGTCGGCCGAATGCTATAAATGTACAATGTAAAAGAAGCTCTGATTATTGATAAGTTTTCTATAACAGCACTTCACAGTTTTACGCCTTACAACTTACCTGTGGTCAGCTGTTTGACCAAACTCACTTTCCCAGAAAAGCTTTACATCTATTGCAGATGAATAACATAGCTTTTATGGCACCGGGGTGGTAATAAGCGTCATGATGAGATGACGAACAGAACTCAACAGAAGCTCTTCTGTACTAAACCCCGCTGTAAAAAGTTTATCCAGCTCCACAAACACGCTCCCAACCTTCACGTCAAATAAACACAGAATCTTTTTTATTATCATCATTAAACATCAGCACCTTTAGGGGCAATAAATACACACCTATACTAAGGGGACTGCAAGTGGGCAGAAACGATGTCATACTGCACACGGCTTGTAGCCCACTGCCCTGGAGTTTTTCCATTCGTTTAGAAGTCTGTTTACGATTCACTAGTACTGACAGTTTTGTTTAGAGTGATGCGGCTAACAGGTCATCATGACAGGGGTGACTTTTAGAGGGACAAAACATCCGTTCACAACCCGAACGCGCTCCTCAGAGACAGAGGACAATCCATAGAGACTCCAACTACTTTACCTAGTCGCTACTTTGTTGAAATAATAAACATGGCTGAACTACAGCATGGTGGGTCAATCACTGTTAAATCGAGTGGATGTCCTTTTGTGTACTTTGGCGCTCATCCAAGTAAACTATCCGTAGTTGCCGCCGAGTCAATAAGTAAGAGCTGCGAGTATGAATGTGTGTGTCTTATATAACGCACTGCAAAAATAAATGATTAACAAGCCTTCTCAGGTACAGGGTAAAGATTTATTGTAGCAAGTTTTTTTATTTCGATCGTCATCATGTGACCATAACGACAATTCTTTTTTTGTTTTGTTTTTGCTTGACCAGGAACCAAAATAACTAGTTCTAGTCCATCTTCCATCATGTTAAGAATCTGTAAAAGTCTGAACAATGGTAAAAGTGGCTGTCTTAGCATTAACCTATGCGAGGGTGCCAATATTTATAGTTAAACATGAAATTCTGACTTAACTAACTTATTAACAAAAGCAGTTTTTTAATGAAGAAAATCTATTATTTTTAGTCATTAAAAATAAGCACTTTTGCAAAATAAAAGCTGTTAAACGTTAATTTAAGCCAAACAATGCAATAAGCTGGTGTTTAACTCTCGGATGTTGCCACTAGTGTGTGTGTGTGTGTGTGTGTGTGAGGTGTGTACATGCTAAGTATATACTAAGAATCCTCCCGAAGAGGGCAATAAAGTATTATTTGTAGTGAAACTATATTTTGTATTGTTTACTTTCGACACTTTGCTGTTCTTGATGGAACAGGACATGTAACGTTTGTGTACTTACTGTTGTGCTTGAAAACCCGGATGGTGGAGCCAGATAGGCGTGCTCCCAAAACTAAAGAGGCGTGGTTCAGCTCGTCACTCAGAATCAAACAACCCTGTGTGTGCGCACGCACAAAAAACACCAACACACAAAATAATACACGATCAGATGGGAAAGGTCTGCATGAGTGACTCAGGTGACTGGTTTGTAGTCTATACGCAGTCTAGTCTAGAAGTGCCGTCGTGACTATTTCCAAACGCCTCAGTATGTGTTGAAATCAGTGCCCATCCTCATAACTGTGCAACAACGATTCAAGAGGAACTACAAGACCAAACTGTGGTCGTGTGTGTTAGAAGAAGAAAAAAAAACACAAAACGGTAATATGGGAAATTTACTGAATTACAAACTCTCATTCTCGTATATTCATGTTCCCGCGCACGTCACTCAAATTCATCACATACACATACATGTATTTATTCCGCATATCCCATCTTACGAATTTGAAGGCTGGGGTCAGAGCGCAGGGTCAGCCAGAACATGCAGCGCCCTGGATTAACTGAGGTTAATGAACTTGCTCGAGACCCAATGATGGTAGCTCGCGTGGTACAAGGCTTGAACCCCGACCCTCTGATCACTGACCCAGAACCTTTGAGCCCCATTGAGCCACCACCACCCATATAAGTGACACTCTTAGTGTCTACGCGTGTGTACGGCTCGAAATGATTAACTTTCCCAAAAAAAACATGACTGATGCCTCTAACAGACCACTGCAAATAAAGTCCTGTTTACAACAGACATGAATGCTCAAATATTTAGCGTTCAGAAATATTCATTAGCTGACACAAAATGTCATGAATATAAGGATAAGAAATATAACTTCTGAGATTTAAGATCAAAGCCTAACTTAATAAAGAATGTATTTGTAATTGTAAATGTATTTGAAATCAATGTTCTATAGTTTGCTGCTGTTTAACATCTGGCTCTGGAACACGCAAAGAAGTTAGTGATAAAGCTGCAAACTTGTGTTTGTTTAGCACGTAGTCGCTTAGATAAGCACTTTAAGCGCGTTTCTTACCTCGTCGTGCAGCTACACCCGGTAGTACCCGAACACATTTAAAACAAGTCGAGTACAGCGGTACTAAAGCACAGTTTGCATATTCGAGTCTGTACCTTGCCAACCAGTGCTGGAATGTTCATGGAATTGGTTGCGAAACCCATCCCGAACGCCATGGCCGACTCCACGCCCAGGAACCTTGCTACCAGCTTCTCCAATTCCTCATGCCTGTCCAGGTTTCCTAAACAAAAACGTACGGTGCAGTGAGCCAAGACAAACCACAAGCCAACTTCCTTCAGTATAAACACCTACTGTTCTGCAAGGCGTTCGTGTGTGTGTGTGTGTGTGTGTGTTTGAGAACTAGCATCCCACAGCAGCTCCTTAAACAGCGATCTACTTGGGCTGTGTTGGAAGAATTCTGCACAGATAAACGGTGTTGTGCCGAATGAACACACACCCATCTCCTGCCTGGTGCTGCTCACGCCGACGCCGTGCTTCAGAGTGACTTCTGCCGCAGTGTCGGCGCACGGGCCCGTTTTCTCGGCAAAGCCCAGGTAATTATACGAGCCCATGTTGATCACGTCTTTCACCACCCGGCCTGTATAGCTGTGAGAGAAAATCCCTGTGTTACAAAAGTCAAATCCGCACACGAGCACGCACACACACACACACACACCCTGACCTTGGGCTGGCTGTGTTTGTTCTATGATTTATGCCTCCTCTTATCACCAAGGCTGAAACAGAAAAAGACTTTCTAGATGCTACTCTGGTGCTCCAGCTAGTCTTAAAGGTGTCGTTTATAAAAAATAAAAAAAAAAACAATAAAAAAAATAACCCTCAACCTTTTACATGAAATTATTTGGTAAACTTCTATTGAAACGAACAAACACACATGCCGTTCCTCAGGCATAATGGTTTTTAAAGTGTACAAACTGTACGTTCTATCTACCTACCCCTAATCATCACACAAAACACCCTGCCTTTTTAATAAAACATTGTTTATTATGTTTTTAAAGCTCTTTTACTTGTGGGGACTCATGAAATGTCATGCATGTCAAACATGCTTGTGTTGTAATACCAGTTATTATTATTATACAAATTTGTGTGCGCACGCACGTACGCACGCACCATTATTAAACTTATCTGCAGCATGTAACTGACTTGGACTTTTACCAAAAAAAAGGAAACCCTAAAGACTTCCTAAAAGAATTTAAAAGCAGTAAGAGTTTCTTTTTCACATGTTTAACTTTTTTAAATGAGGTCATGTTATATTCACAATATTTAAATTCTGTGATTTCATATAATTATAGTTATTTTTTCCATAAACTTTGAAATAATGAATGTAATTTTAACGTGAAATTAAATGTTTGAAATTCCCAGCAGAAAATTTTAGCAAGCATTTCAGTTGCTTCCAGTTAGCATTTTAGCACTACAGTAGTAGTGACCGTTCTAGAACGCTCTGACCCCAGCGTTCAAATTTGTATGCTGGGATATGCAGAATCAAAGAATTTCACTGTATGTTGTACTGTATG
>JAOUQX010000002.1:1415366-1426728 GCA_028566295.1 Liobagrus marginatus
CATTTTTGAAATCAGACCCACACGCACGCACGCACGCACGCACGCACGCACGCACGCACGCACACACACACACACACACACACGCACACATTTATATCCTGTATGTGTTCTACAATTATACATCCTCAATTATAAACTATTACAATGAATATTTTTATTCTTACATCTCCGTTTATTCTTATTATATATCCTATGTATTTTAAAGCTTGTATTAAAACACAGATTCATTATTTGTCAGTACACAATACATCTGCATCTAAAACAGAAATGTTAAGTGATTATGTCCTCAGATATGATCCATTATTTTTACTCGCTCATGGATGCTTAAAAAATATCTCCTGGACACTCTACTAAAAGATCATTAAAAGAAATTCTCAAATCTGTTTTACATCAAATCGATGGTTAGATAGTTAGACAATTAAATAAATAAATGAATATATAAATAAATCACGCTTCAGGCTATATTTATTATTTGTATTTGGATTTATTTACATTATATTTATACATAATATATATTTTTTAAATAGTATACAGATAATAATGAATAAATTAAATACTATATGTACACACAATGTTTTGTATAAAAACTATTGTTTAAGTTGATGCTATTGATGCATTTCTTGTTCCATTTTTTCCCCACATCTGCTGATGAATCATGGACAAATATAATCTAGAAATTTTACCCACCAGATGGCCAATAATGCAGGACATTTCAGGCTTGTGTGTGGAATTAAAGCACTGTTGTAGGAAGTTAAATGAATGTCAAACTGTATGTTATCTGTATGTTAATGCCGTAATGGCGCCTGGTTACTTCACACCAAACAAGTTAGTTCTAGTATCCTGGTTATACATTTACATATGCGAGTATAAAGTTGCATTTTATATGTCCTTTGACATCTAATGCTTTTTTGTTTTTACAGCGAGAGCCCTGGGAATACGATCACTACGCTGGACTCCGTTACCCCCAAGTCAACATGAGCCTCTTTTCCTCTAAGATTAAAAAGCGACCATAGTGCAACTAAACCTTTTCATATAGAGGCAACATTTTTGGAGGAAAAAAACCCCACCTCTTGATTTTATTTCACAAATCTGTGCCGTCGTTTGTGACAAATAATACTGTCTTCTGACAAATCAGACTGTTCAACAAAACTGGCCTTATGACTGTTATTTAAGACTGTTCTCACTTTCAACTGTCCTCCTTTCTCTTTTTGAGGATTTTAACTTTTCTGCTCTTTGTTGTCAGCATCCGGTTGTAAAAAAAATACTTTTACCCCGGGATGTACTTTGGATATACGGACCTTTGAACCAAAGGTATTTTTTCAATGCTTACCTATTGCACAGGATTATAAACCCCCCCCCCCCCTCCCCCTTAAAACATCCAGCACTTTCACCATGACTCTGCTCAGATACCCAGTCCAGCTACAGCTGTTGCTCAGTGCTGTACTTGGCTCCTGTTTGGGTTTGGAGTTCCTTGGAGTTCGAGGACAGTGGGCCCGTTTTCTCCGCTGGGATGCCAGCACCAAAAGTGACCTCAGCTTCCGGGTCAAAACGGACATGTCCACTGCGCTGGTCTTATACTTTGACGATGGCGGCTACTGCGACTTTCTACAGCTGATGTTGGTGGAGGGCAAGCTGCAGCTGCGGTTCAGCATCGACTGTGCTGAGACCACGCTGCTTTCAAGTAAACGGGTCAATGACAGCAGCTGGCACTCAGTCACTATGAGCAGGTCCAACCTGAGGACGGTGCTGGGTGTGGATGGGGACAGCAAGGCAGATGAGGTGCGACCTCAGAGGCAGTACATGAAGATCGTAAGTGACCTCTTCCTGGGCGGAGTCCCCCAGGACATTCGCACCTCTGCCCTGACATTACCCACCATCAAGGACCTGCCGCCTTTTAAAGGAGTTATCAGGGACCTCAAATATGGCAACAAGGAGCCTACGCTGCTTAGCAGCCAGAGGGTTCAAATGGACACAGAAGGCATCTGTAATGAGAACCCTTGTGAGAACGGCGGGATTTGCTCTCTTGTGGATGGGGAACCGCTATGCGATTGTTCCAAGACAGAGTACGTCGGCCGATTCTGCAGCAAAGGTAAACCAAAGTAGATCCTTAAAAAAGAGCTGTGCTCTAATGTCGCTGCTAATTTACTACAATTTTCATATCGTAGCCTCCCGTGACGTTGGGACGTCTCTACATCATGCTCAAGTTCTGATTTAGCCCTAAAAAAAATGTTACACTTTTAGGAGTAACCATATTTCCCCTGGTCCATAAATATACCCCTTTATGGGTCCTTCTCAAATTTTCAATGAATACTATGTTTACATTTGTTATCATTAAGAGAGAGTGCTGTTTGCTCATTTTATTTCTGAAAGTGTAAAATGTAATTTATTGCTTTTTGATTGTATTTTTTTTAGTTAACCTTAACCCTGGTCTCAGGTCTGTCTCATTAACCCTGTCACAGGTTTTCAGAAAACGATTCTACTGAGAACAAGGTGGAAGATATTTCAGTATAGGAATTTGAGCTTTGTGTCATTCCCAGTCTTTTTTTCTCTCCGAAAAAACAATGTTCAACACACCATGTATGGATTTCTTGCATTCGCAGGATCTGAAATGCGTTCGACTGAAATTCTGATGATTTGTTTTGTGAAATCGAAGTGTATTTGTGAATTAGCCTTCCCGCAGTAGCCATTTTAGATTCTCTGGGGATTTCAAGGTGGCTGGTGGCCATTTCACAGCTTTCTGCTCTGATGTTGCTGGTTTATCTCAACAACGTTTTTTTTTTTTTTTTTTCTTTCATTCCAGCAGATGGTTTTCCTGAAGGTCACTCTGACAATGTTTCTTAAATTCATGTTTGACATTTAATAAGTAAATGAAGAAATAACCTCTGGATGAAAAAGAATAATGTGTTTTATTTCCCAGTTGTTTTTAATTGTATTTATATACTCGGTGTTCACAAAAAACAAACAAACAAATAATCATGTTCTACAGTTTTCTTTAAAGCACCTTTAGATCCTGGTGCATGATTCCACCAAGGTACCCAAAGAGTTGACTGGTATCTTTTTTCTGAATTATTCTTGTGTTGTGTTGCTATTATTAAGCAAAGATATATTCTTTGAATACTACAATGCTTTGATTCTCTATTTTAACGAAATGTGAAATCATTATAAGTCTATTTTGAAACATTGCCTGAAATGAATTCATTTGAATGGGTTGAATGATAAAAAAAAATACAGAAAAGAAAAAAGGAACGTTTCTGACTCTCAGGCCCGAAGGTTTTTTCCTTAAAGATTGAAGCGTTTCAGTTGGGCGGGTGATGAATGGGAATTGTGCTGTGCCTTGTTGGTAGTTGTCCTCACTGCAGACACACAAACCTCTCCAGCGCTGCTGCCTGCCTGGAACACAAAATGGCTGAATACCGATTAAGCATTGTTAAAGCGATTTTGGTCGAAGTGGAAGCTTTGTGTCCGACATCACATTTGTGCACCGCGTGTGTGTGTCTTCATAGGCGTTCGAATAAGACGCAGAAAGCGTCTTTTGTCTCGTTTTTGGTTGCTATCTATGTAGAGCAGCTTTCCGGCACTGATTATATCCACTACGGTGCTGGCAGCCGAGTCTCGCCGCTCAAACGGGCGCTAAGCTTAAATTTATCGTCGAGGGCTATCAGAATTTTAGCCTTGATTTATTATTGTTGTTTCTCTCCATCTTGTTTGGTTGGCAGGGTTTTGCGGTCCACTGATAGAGGGCCGTAATAGTAAAAGCAGCTCTGATTTCTCTGAAGCCTGAGAAAGAGTGCAAACCACCATAAAAGAATAAATAACCTAATCTAAAGGACCGAGCACAATTTATACTGACCCACTGGGGAGCCACGGTGGTTTTAAAATTGCTGCCCTCTGGCCTAAAGATGATATCACATCGCAACATGTGCGCTTTTTGGGTTTTTCCAAAATTGCTGGGTTTGATGAATGATAAAAATCTAATCATTAAATATTTGCATTTTAGATTCAATACTTATAATTCCTAGCATAAGCCTGGATAATTGTAATACTCACAAACCAGTAAAAAAAGATTATTTCCTTATAACAGTTTACACAGTACAAAATCTAATTGGATGCACAGTAGAAAAAAAAAGAGAATTTGTTATCACTTCCTTTTAATCCTGTATTCATTATGCATTATACTTCCTTTTATATTACCTATATACAGTACAATACATAATGCCTTATAATGCCAAGTATGAGCCTGTATGAATGCTAATAATTACAAGCAGCGACAAAGCCAGGTCACATTGGCTAAAAGTAATTTGTAATGGATTATAAATGTATTGGTAAGGGCAGTAGTATTACGTTGTATTATGCTTTGTAATGCGCTAGAAAAGTGTGAAAGTGTTTATAGTTACGTGGAAAAACACAAAATCAGATTATATGTTTATTGTATCATGTCAAATAATATATCATAGTCTAGTATAAACTCTAAGTTGATATTGCAAGGTTACATAACGCATTAGAACATTTATTTATACATAAGTAAATCGTGAACCATCATGTTTTAAAGCATTATAACAGGTTATGCAATATTATCTATACTGAATATTAGAATATAGTATAAATACAGTGTATTATTACTATGAGCAAACTTGCCATTAAATGTATTCATGTGTCATATGTTATTTATACAGCATTAAGTTGGCGTTAAAGCACAAGAATGAGTTTGTCATTTTGTCAGCTTTGTCAGCATAAGTGTCCATGCCGATGTTATAAAGCATTATAAAAACAACGTAAATATACGTAATGCTTTATGTGACAGGACTTTATACAGAGAGTTTGATTTCTAAATTGATTATTACACTATATCAAAGCGATATGGTCCTGTAATGCCTTACACAAAGTGGGCCTTGCTTAAATGTTATGAAGGCTTCCTATGTATCATATTTTAAGCAATTATTATAATAAAGCTATAAGGTATAATTTTATTAGTATAAATATGTTAAAACTATGTTCTTAAGGCTATATTTATGAAAGGCATCAGTAGATGTTGATAAATGAAAAAGCGTAAGTTGTGTTTTACACATGGCACTATGAAGTCATACGATCTAGATGTACTAACTATGAGCAGTTCTACTAGAATGTGTGAATTTTATGGCTGTATATTATATTTTGTGTAATGCTTTATAAAGGCATTATACTGCATTATGGATACAGAATTCTTTCTCATTTTTATTCACGTATGTGTATGTATAGACATCATAGTTACACTTATTATTATTATTATTGTTGGTATATAATGTTTATTATATGATGTATTAAATGTTAAACACTGCCTACATTCTTTTTTACTATATCAATGACTCATATATGCTTTATAACATGTAATGATTAGCATTCATAAGCCTTTATAAAAGTAGCTTTCTAGCAAGGCTTCGTTCCTCATAAGGAAAATGCTTTTTGTTGTGGTCCATATGGCCACACTTAGTCAGCAGTGTAGAAATTAACCCGTAACGTGTGTTGCGGTGAATACATTCGCTTCCAAATGTAGAAACAGCAACAGGAACCTGACACTTTCCTCGACGGGCAGATGGCTAAATGGCCTCGGAACTATTTGCTGTCACTGTGGCGTATGTTCCTCGCTCTGTGGCAAATGTGACAGTCGCACCAACAAGTTATTTGCGTGCAGTCTTTAGCAGGCTCTGAATAACAAACAAATTTCTGCTGCCAAACAGCATTCAATCTGTTCTTCCTTCCCATGTAGACACCATTTAAATTTAATGTGCTTGGACTTAAACCTGCTGCTTTATTTGTAGTTGACAACGGATTTGGTTACAAGTTGACAGTCAGAACAAACATCGATTTTGCGAAAAAGAAAAAAAAAGATTTGTAGCCTTACATAAAAACTGGGTCAGGGGAGAAATGTGAGAACATCTTAAGAAGACGATGATGAAGAAAGCAGACTAGACGTCAGATGGGAGGAAATCGCACCATCAGACTAAACATCAGTGGCTGGTGTAAAATTACGGGCAGCTTAATGCATCATCTCATTAGATGTTTAATATCTGAGAGTCTTGTTTGTTAACAAGCAGAGCAGACAGGTGTACTATCCTGTGCGATGACACCACCTGGACATAGGCTACCACGAAGTTAGTGGACCACAAAAACGATTCACGATATAGCCGTAATTAGCATGAATTAAAACTGGCTAATGAAGATGAACGTTGCTAATAAACACCCCAAAACATAAGCACAGACTCTTCTATCAGCTATATAAAACATTATGGCTGCATTACCTTAGATTGTGATATGCTTTGTTTGTAATCTAACAATCATTTCTTTGAGCATTTATAGAGAATTGGTAGGCATTAAAGTAGCTTACGTATGCAATAATATATATGAGATGAATAGCTCCAGGATATAATTGCATATGAATACATCATGTCTGGTTATGTAACGTTTATTAGACCGCTGTACCCGTCTTTTAGTGTTATAAAGACATTATAACTGCCTGGCATGCCGCATTACTTCTTTTGAGCGCACATATAAGATTATGCATGCTTATTATGCATATATGTTTATAATCAATAGTGTTGTAACGAATTCTGTGTATATGCAGATTATAATGCATGATAGTCATTTTATTTGCACTTATTATGAACAGATTCAAAGGTGTTATGTAACATGATATTATTAATTGCTTGAAGAACATTATACATACAGCTATAATGACTTGTAACACTCTAAATATTATAATGCATTATAAGGGGTTAGAATAATAAGGTGTTATTATATGGCATTTCTGTTTGTAAAGGACACTACAAACGGTACTGAGTTATGGAACCTGATTTTATAAAGACTTGTATAGATGAGTTTTGTTTAAATACAAGCAGGTATACAGTATTAATTTAGGGATTACGAGATTATAACATATGCTACATAATTGTTACTGAATACATAATTGTTACATACAATTTTGCAAAGTAGGTGCATTCATAGTATCAGGTTATCTAACACCGTTGCATCTGTCCATTATAATGCGTTATAACAAATATTGTTCAGTGCATCATACAGTTTTCAAACCTCATGAACAGGTATTATAAGCCATTATGTAACCTGACAGGTATTATAAGCCATTATGCAACCTGACATTATGAAGTTGTATAGTTTTGGTTTGTAGAGTTGTATTGTTACTACCCATGAAAATTTATAGAGGATTTGTATAGTGCACTAGCTAACATAATATGCCACCTGATGTTATGAAGTCATAGCCATGATTTGGACAGCGCATATATAGTAACTATAACTATTTATGCGTACTTACAAAGGATTACCTAAATGTATTTCTGGTCATGAGAGAGAAAAAGCATATGGTAATTCCAGGTTATATAATGCATAATGATAATTATTATTTAGTACTGTTATAATGCGTTATAACAAAGACTCTGCAGTAATAACATAGGTGTACACCTTAAACAATTTATGACATCTTACCAATGTTATGCCCTTATAATCAAACATATATATTTAACAAGGTGACAATTTAATACTAAAATAAATTAATAATACTTTGATGATGAATTCTTAAATGTTATATTCCAAATTAATAAATACATTCATTTTAATAAATAAGTAAAATTTACATTTATCTGTCTCTTTATTAAGTTCTTATTACTTTTAAGATCAGTTCCCTGTTTAGTTCTTAAACTCTATGTTAGAACTACCATTGAGTTCCCTTTGGCACAACTTGGTTAATATAAGTGTCTTGTCTTCGTGTCATTAAGGATCATTTATTAGCCTGAGGGCTTGTCCAGTCTTGCTACAATTTGGGATGGAACCCAAGAACTCAAAACAGGCACCAGAACGGTGGAGAAAGTGTGTCTGCAGTGAAGAACAACGTGGACAGGCAGGAAAGCACGTGGACTAAGCATCAGCACCTCATAAATCCACGACCCTCTCTATAGGGAACAGGTTCTGTCCCAGTTCCTGTTTGGATTTATGGCTTCGGTGAGGATGTGGGTTGTAGAAAAGCGTGTTAAACCCAAAGGAAAGCACATCGATCTTTCTGGTGTTATGGGTCAAATGGATAACATTTGTTTGTGAACATGCACAGGGTGTTTATGAAGCCTCGTGCATGCTAGCAGGTGTGCCATGGTTTGCATGATAGATTTCATGCAACAGCAGCTAGAGTGGGCTCTAATGGTGAAAATCTTTCTCTTTTCTTGTTTTTTTTTTTTGTTGTTTTTTCGTTTATTTTTTTTTGTCCCCTCTGCTGATTCTCCAATGCTACGACCAGAGGCCAACAGCATCCCAGGTGAGCTCACGTAGGAAACTTTTCCAATACCAACACAAAATACTTGTTTGTGGTAACACTTTCTATCAAGGTCATGTCTGTAATAAGTTATAAACCTGTTCTTATTATGTTATAACAGATGCATATGGTAGTAAAAATTGAGCCCATTTACAGTTATAATTAAACATAAAAATACATCATGCATCTTATTTATATAAAAACCTAATGGACATTTATAATCTGGGGCTAAAATTTCTTAAGTATTGATATAACCAGCTTTTAACTGTTTATAATGCATTATAAATGCATTATTATGCTATATCAGATTTTAATCCATTGTATGATGCTAAAATAAACTTTGCTCATAATTAAACTAAATATTGGGAGGGGGGTGTTCATGCTTTATGGATGCTGTATAAAATGTACATAGTGGATGAGATCTTTCTCGAAAGTGTTACCAACTGAATAAGTGCATGATTTCATTTTTTTTAGCCAGATAACGGGTTAGCTTTAAAGTTTTACGCAAAAAAGAGTCTAGACATTATTTATTTAGCTAAATCAAACTCTATAAGCTCTTATTATGAAAAAAATTAATAAATCAGAATCACTAAGCTAATTTCAAACTTTAGATAACTTACTATTTGACTACTAATTGGAGCCAGTTTTGTTATCACCTAGTTTAGACATTAGCATATTTTATGCTGGAGTCTAGCCTCACTTCATCACCATATCCTGGAATGAGGAAGCGTAACGGCTAACGTATTAGCAACCTCGGCTCAAAAATGCATGATATGGTATCTAGCTCAATGTTGGCTAACTCTCTAGTACTTTATTTATTTATATGACATGCATGATACAATACTTTAAGTCTTTATGTTCAATATTAACTATGTAGATACAGGCAGTTATTAAAGTCAAATAAATTCTCAAATAAATTTATTATGCTAGGTTGGAGAAAAAGCTACTAAAATTTTCTGGGGATAAATTTTGATTATTGTAACCATAATTCAAATTTTGTATGTGATTCAATGTATCATATTTATGATACATCATACAGAGTGTGTTCTGAGCTCTCTCTCTATCGCTCTCTTTTTCTCTATCTCTCCATGTTTGTCTTCCTCGAAGGTTTGGCACACATGATGATGGCCGAACAAGGTACGCTGATCTTTCCCCCATCTAAATTATCCAATAGCATTTGATTTGTGCTAAATGCTGACTTTTACTTTCTTATGTCCTCATAAATGCCGTCCTCCATCCTTTCACGGATCCCTTATTCTTCTCTCCTCCCGTCTTTATCCTGCCCCTCAATCTCTGTAGCCAAGAGCAAAGGTATTGCACGTTCTTTTCCTCCTTTGCTGTGCAGTTTGGAGAAGTGAAAAATCTTTTGCATGCTAGTGTGTTTGCCGTGTTTCTGATTTAGAGTTCTTTGCTAATGGCCGCTTAGCACAGGCTCCTGGATTAAGCGGATAATTAAACGAGCTTTAATTGAAGACGAAAAAAAGGACGGCTTTAACTGCATGAGTGAGTGGATTTAACCGCTTTACTTCTCTCTGATGGAATTATGACAAGGGGGCACTTGGGTATAAAGACAATCTGTTCCACACAGCTGAGAGTGTGTGTATGCATGGTGGATTCTAAGGTGAAATATGAAAAATGATGCAATGCAATTTGAAGCATCTATGAAATTTGAAGCGTTGTTAAAACAGCTGGAAAATTGCAGCCAAAAGAATTTTTTTTTTTTTTACATGAGAACCAAGCTCACCATCATGTACATGCATTTCTTACAATTTCCTTTTGTTTAACATGAGCTGTGTTTACATTTCAGGCAAAAGAATTCTAGATATTTGTTTTATATGAAACAAAGACTTGGCAGCCCTGATGAATGGAAATGTTCCCCGTTCCTGCAGTCAAAGCCTTATTTAATGATTTGGGTTTTTTTTTTTCCAGTGTACGAGATTGACACCTGTCATGACATGTGACAGTAAAAGTGTTACTATAGATTGAGAGTGAAACGAGAAGCTAAGATTTATTTTAAGCCTGTGCGTGGTTGGAATGGAGGCTTTGGAGGCATCACAGCTATAGATTTCCGTTGAAATCGACTTGTTCAGGATCAGTATTAACTGACATGAAAAAACAGCATAAAACATACAGAAATGTGCTGAATTCAGATTTTGTTTAAAATCCTTTAAATTAAGTAAAATGGAAGTCGTCGTAAAAAGTTCCATATTTGCCATTGGAGTTTCTTACTGCCACTGAAATTGTACAACCCAAATTCCAAAGAAGTTAGGATGTTGACTAATTAGATTAATTGGCAACGGGTTAGTGACAAGTTTGAGAATAAAGAAAGAATTTTCACAATGCTCAAACTTTTTTTTTTTGGACTTAAGAATTAATAATTATTTTTTCCAATAGCAAAAGTGAATTAATGAATTGCTTATTCATTAGATATTATTATAAAAACTTAAAAATTTGAAATGTATCATACTTCATCATACCTGTGTTGAATAATACAGATGTATTTGTTTTTTAATCAGTAACTCACGATTGTGTAAAGTATAAAAGCACAACATATATATATATATGTATTTTCCTGCGTATAAGACGACCGGCGTATAAGACGACCCCCCTATTTTTCCAGTGAAAACTGGTTTTGTGCTATACTTGCCTTATAAGACGACCCCCCTTCCGAGACAACACCATTAAAAAAAAAATCAGAAACATCAAAAAAGTAGAAAAGAAAAAAAGTATATCGTAATATATACCGTATCAGCCTGACTATAACACGACCCCCAATTTTTCTAAATCATTTCAAGAAAAATAAATAAATCCAAAGAAAATTAAAATGTAGGCTAAAAGGAATTTTTATTTACAATACAAGGAATGAATAACCTAAAATTTTACTGTTACAACAAAACATGTTGAATAATGTTAAGGCCTAGGCCTGTGTTTTTTAACAGTGCTCGGACCAAGCACAAGCGCACAATTACTTAAACCTGGACCATTTCATTTTGTATGTTTTGTGTGTGGTAGTGTGTCCTCATAAAGACTTGCTATAAATAATAATAATAACAATAATAATAACTAATAATT
>JAOUQX010000002.1:1474806-1487441 GCA_028566295.1 Liobagrus marginatus
TCCCCCCTTCCCCACCCACCCCGAACCACCCCATCAAACCATTCTCCACTATGTACCATATCGCTTTCACATCTTTTAGGCTTGTTCACCAGCATGTGTGTTTGCAGCTTGGCTTTGCATGCTACTTGCCTCAATCATTTGCATCCCTGTCCCCTCACACATTAAATGTCATCCAATCCCACTGATAGATAACTCTGGCTTGCTCATCAGTAGTACTAGTAGAACCATGCAGCATAGTTTGGAAGCATGCTCATCGAAGCCTAAGAAAATTTAAAAAATGAAATAAAATCTAAGACCAAACTCAATGGTTTGTAACATTGAACTAATCTTCCAGGCCAAACAGAGAGACACAAAGTAGGAAACCCATTTCTTACACCATCAAAGATAAAGAAAATATGCCGCATAAGTATTTTCTTTACCTGCCAATGTAGACGGGACTGAGAGCCCAGTGCTGCTCATTTATTGCCACTGTTACACCAGACAACTGCTCCTACTCCTACCGATGCCGTTCATAAAGTCACGGGTTCAGAGGGTCTTCACTGGATCTCTCCTCTTTCATTACTCTCATCTTCACCCTGACAGGTCACCATCTCTGTAGACGGCATCCTCACCACCACAGGCTACACACAGGAGGACTACACCATGCTGGGATCTGATGATTTCTTCTATGTTGGAGGAAGCCCGAGCACGGCTGACTTACCTGGGTCACCCGTCAGCAACAACTTCATGGGCTGCCTTAAAGAGGTAGGTGGCTAGAGGTAGGATAAGTTTCCAAAGGAGGTAATGGTGGCTCAGTGGTTAAGATATTGAACTACCGAACAGAAGGCCACAAGTTTAAACCTCAGACCTAGCAAACCCTTAACCCCTTAACTGCTTAGTTGTGTAAATAAAATAAATGTAATGCTGTAAATGTGAATACACAGCAGAGAATGTGAAAGTAAATCAGAGGCTGTTTGCTTTCAGGGGAACTGAGAGTATAAGGTCAAAGCCATAACTGCCATGAATTAATGGTTTGGAAACGACTAGAAATCAGAATGGAACACGACGCATGGAACACGGTACAAGAGTATAATCTTTGAAGGGAAACTAAAAACCATTGAAAGACAATGAAAGAAAGGGAAGTTGTAGCTCAGTGGTTAAAGTGTTGGACTGCTGATCTGAAGATCATGGATTTAATTCTTAGCACCACCAAGCTTCCACTGCTGGGCCCCTGAGCAAGGCCCTTAATGCTCAACTGTACAGCTGTATAAATGACAAATGTAAGTTGCTCTGGGTAAGGGAGTGTGCCAATGATGAGTTGGTCTAATGATCGGACGATCTGGAGTTTGAATCCCCAGACTTGTATAAATGAGATAAATATAATGGATAATGGCATTCGACAAATACTATAAATGTCAAATGTAACCTGTTTGGAACCATAGAACCTTAAAACCCTGCTCTATTAACAAGGGTTCTTTGGGTACATATGCTAGGTATGTTTTCTAAAGGGATTCTGTGTGGATTGTTTTCTAAATGTGCACCTGAGAGGTTACCATCTGAGAAACAAAACCATCCGAACCACTGTGTAGGGTGACTGATTCACCATGAGAACCCACCATGAAGAAAATAGAGAACGACACCTTTAGTGAACTTATTGTTCTTCAAGTTCATACATTTCTCACCAACTAATGAAATATAATGATGCCATAAATGGCAAAACAGGTTCAGGTGATCACAAGTGGTGGTGCCAGAATTGAGAAGAACGTGCTGATACATGTGCCAAACACAAATCTTTTTGGATGGTCGGTCAGTGCACTGGCCCCAGCCAGGTTCTCCTGTCTCCCATTGCTCTTTAGCTCTGTCTCGTAGCACATCTTGAAACCTGGACAGCGCAACAAAAAAAAAATGAGTTGGACTGGAAAGTTGGAGCAATGTAATAGATTTAATAATGCTTATCTTCTGAGAAGGACAGAGTGAACATCGTTTTTTCCCCATTGAGCACCGCTATAATGAAATTCACTGGACTTCTACATTTTCTCATGACATGAAATTGTTTCAGCTATATTTAATTTGGCTTTTCAATTGCTCTAAATCATTTGATTAAGGTTGCGCCAGCCTGCAGAAGAAGCTCAGCTGATCGGCTAAGATGAGATTCCGCCTTGTGGTACTCATCATCACGATTGCAAGATGAGTGGGTCGGTGTGAGGGGCTTTAATCTGGAGGGAAGAAATGTTCAAGTAGAAAAACTCAACTAATCTCATGAGATGAGCTTTATGTAACAAATCTTTAGGACTATTGAAGCACTGCTGATACCCCACCACCCCCGGCCACCCTTTTCCTTGCCCTAATTAGGAAAGCTATTGTTTATGGTGGACTTTATCTCTATTTTGCCTGGCAGCCGCAATTATTAATCGGATTGTTTCTTAATTTGGCCAAGAGTGGGACAATAATCTATAGATTAATTTGAGGATTTTCAGTAAACCTTGAATGGATATCAAATTATACCGTCTTAAAGAAGTCCATTTATTGTGCTGACCAAATCATTGCAGGTTAACATCTCAGTAAAGGCTCATTACCTGAACCTTTTCTCACCCAGATTTTGTTAAAAATGGCTGAGATTTTTGTGATTCCAGTAGTCAGTTTCATAGGGGCTGTGATGTAACAGCATGCTTGTGCAACACAGGTACCAGTTGTGAGCAGTGTTCTTGGAACTTCAAGAATAAGGTGATTTAGCTGCTGAGATCTTTATCTTTAATGATTACCTGGAATATTTCATCCATTGTCGAATGTCTTGAAAATGTGACAGGCAGGGGTGGGCAACCGATGATCTTTGAGTTCCTTTGTCCTGTTGCGCCGTAATCAGATGATGAAAGATAAGATCTCAGATGAGGGTGGAATGGTGGAAGTTAATGGTTATCTCCCAGCCTCCGAACGATTAACATACAGTACCTTATTTAGTTAATGAGCAGTGGCTAAGCCAGTGATATTTAAAAATAAATAAAAAAAAAACAGGGAAAAAGAACTCAAGGAATGTGGGTTCCCTACTGCTGTTCACAGGCTTGGGATTAAATCCATAATTCACATGCTTTTATCCATCATTAAAAACGTCCAGATACAATTTAAGCATCGAGACCAAGTTGGGGTCTAAGGACTGTGAATTTACGTCACCTTGCTGGCAGAAGGACCACCTTTGGGAAGCAAAGGGATAAGTTACCCCAAACAATTGTAGACAAATGAAAGGGCGTTAAAAATAATATTTTTTGTGCACCTACAACTAGCATTACCTTATATATGATTTTGGGAAACACCTCGCAGATGACTTCATAACAGCATCATCTGGAAGTGGCATTGATAGCTCATTGGTTAAGGTGTTGGACTGCTTATCGGAACTTTATGGGCTGGAGGGGTCACTACACCCAAAGTGCTACTGTTTTGCCCCTGAGAAAGGCCCTTAATCCTCAACTGCTCAATTGGAAAAAAAGGGGGATACATGTAAGTGACTCTGAATAAGGTCATCTTCCAAATTGCAGACATGTTAATCATCTTTACTGGAAGATACTAAAGTTAACATAGATTTTTATGAATTTTAGGCCAACACCACCACAATTACTTTTTTCCCCAATTATTTCCTTTTAGTCTAGTTCTAGGCAGAACTAGACTAAACCGAGGCATCCCAGGCATGACCCACTCTCTCTGTGCAGTCATGTAGCTTGCGTATAAATGCAAGCTCATGCTTGATGCCATGAGAATTTAGAATTAAATTTATATGCAGGTGGACTCATTGAGCATATATTTTATTGTCATCTCCGATAAACCCGGGGCTTCTGCTAAAAACTATAGGCAGAACAGCTGTTGTTTGAGCAGCACTCCACCTTGTGGTATACAATGCCAAATACAGCTTAGCTACCCTTCAGGGAATAATTGACAAGCTCCGTTCGGACTTGGTATTAACAGTCCTGGCTGTACCTTTCCATACCTGCAGACCTTTTGTGCATTGAATATTATGCTCCTTTATGAAGGATGAATGAAGAGATGAAAAAAGCAACCTCGTTCATTTCCGCTGTTAGGATCATCTTTATCTATGGGGTGTTGCCAAATGAGAGAAACATCATGACCCAGACCATTTAGTTCTTTTCTATATTTTGAACAGTTAGAGTCTCCAGCAACACCTGAACTGGACTCTAATCCACAGGCTCGCTCTGTCTAACACCTTCCTGTCTTTCATCGTCATGTTGTTCTCAAAAAAACACTCCTGTCCTGATGTCTGATCTTCTGACACGTGTCCTGTTTTAAGCGGGTCATAGCAGTTTTGGGTAGATCAAACTTCTGTATGTGCTCCCCACATACAGCCCATCACACATCCCCTCCAGCTGTTAGGTTTGGATAAGCGGTGTTGGGAGAGGCGTATCTGGCATGGTTTAGAGCAGGAGGGAACTGAGGAATGGAGCCAGTTTCAGAAACAGCTGTAACGTTTTGCCACCGCTGTCACACTGATAGTTAAGGCTTGTAATGAAATAGATATGCTAGTTAAAGCTACAACAGGGGAGATACTGGCTGGGAATATGGGTTGCCATTTAACCTTTTAATCATTATTTTCAATATTGAGGGGAGGGTAGTAAATACCAGATGGGCTGATGAGGCCAGAAAACATGCTCTGAGATACACCAGTCCATTGTGTGGTATTAAGCACACACAGTTACACCATCTGGTCACCTTTTCATGGTGCATTTTTGGAGGTTGGCAAACACCGGAGAATGCTAAGAAACCCATATCGGAAATATCTGATCCTTTACACGTGAAAGCGAGCTGTCTTTTATTTCAGCCTGAAGTTCTGATGCCAAATCACTGATTGCCACCTGACGTCCATGACTGGTGAATAATCTATACCAATTTCCAACTTTTTCCAACGTGACCTGTGAGCCATTAATTCTAGCAGAGCGGTGGGCTGGACCTGTAGGCAGAGATTTATAGTACAAGCAGACAGCTGTGGATGATGAATTGGCATGTCACTGCAGGCCCACCGCAGACGGAGAGGGGGCCACGGGCACGCACAGACCCATGCATGGTCATTTCACCAGCACCCACGCTCCACAGTCCATTCCAAAACGCTAACAATGAACAAAATGACAAACTATGATGGCTCGCTCCTCTGTACACACATGGCCTCTTTATAATCCTTTGATATAACTGATTGTTGTCACAAAGGAGATGTGGAGGAATCCAGATGTAGGTTTATAATGATAAGAAACAAAGAAGAGACATCATGAGGAACCTAAGGTGGAAGTTGTTGATAGTCCATCATGCCCCAAAGGAAAGCCTAACTCCTATGTGCCCAGGCTGTAGGTTATTTTGGCATGCTGTCATTCAAAAAAAAACCTTTAGCAACATATAAGCAACATATCTGAATACTATAAATCTTTTCTGATTTCAGACACACACAGAGCTCACTGAGTACAGGGTAAACTGTATGATTTAGCTTGCAGTCTGTGTGATTGTATGATTATTGGCTAGCGGGATAACCCTGCTCCTGTACAGCTGAGCCTTAGCGTTTTTCAGGAGAAGCTCTCGGCCGTGCCGCGCCGCCCCTTTCTTCCCTCCCAGTTTATTTCCAGCAAGCCTGCAAGGTGAGATAACAGCTTGATGAAATTCGACTCCGTATATTCAAACAAGTTTCATTTGGCCTTTGCGCTCGGTCGGCCTTCGCATTCACGCGATCGTTTCATCTACGGACTTGAAATAAGCACAGGTTTCTGTATAGTAGAAGGCTCAATTACTCCCGGTTCTATTACCTCACATCCCGGCAGACACACCTTACACCAGGTGCTGATAGATAAAGCCTCGGAGTTCCATTCAAATGTCATGATGGCGTCGCTGCTGTTTTTCAAGGCGGCCTCAACTCGCCAGTCTTTACACCCAAAGGGACAAATATTTGTTCTCAGCACTGATGTTTTTCCATCCTGAATGATGCAGGTAACCTTTTTGTGACGATTAATCACCCCTCTTAAAGTCAATTAATTCAATTCGGCGCTCTTGAGAGGATGGGCTTTGACAAACAGTTTAAACGTTTTCGACACATGAAATGCGATTTCAGAAGTCCAGAGCAGATCAGATCCGAGAGGAGAGCGGACGGTTCACGGGTCCAACTAGAACGAGCCAGCTGACATTTCAGGTGCCGTTTGAGTTCATCAACGTGACAACGCTTTAAGACGGTTTAAAGCGAGGAGGATCGACTGTCTCTGGTGATGAATGGAGATTGCCAGGGTGAAGCATGATGCTAAAGCCGAACGGGAAATTAATCAGGACGACAGCTGAGAACGTAAACAAGAGCGTTACTGTTACTTTTTTTTTAAGCGTTCCTCAAGATTTTTTAATCCCTCTAGACAGCCTGGCTTTCTTTATCTGTAAGATGAATATCACAGACATTACCGAGCTGAGGGAAAAATGTTATAATTAGTCATTATGCTGTAAGTGCAAATCTTAAGTATATATTAACACACCTGTTCTAATGTTTTAATACGTTTACAATGTTACAACGCATCAATATTGAAGATGAAAAGCTCTTCTAGAAGACTGTCATGGTAACGACGCTTTGTATCGTAACTAAGAATTTGTTAGTGTCATCCTTTCATTTAAAAAAAAAGAACGTATCTTAAATAAGAGGATTATAAAAACAAAAATAAACCTAAAATAAACGGTGGTAGCTTGGCGTAACACAGCACCATTGTTTTTTCCAATAATATTGGCACCTTTTCATGATGTATTGTTTATGTATACACCTTAATTAAAAAATTAGCCTTCAGGCTCAGTGTGAGATTTGAGCGGATCAATACGAAACCTCGAAAACCGGCCAAGAAAAGGGCTTGTGTTTGTGTCTGACACCAAAATAAAGATGGTGGCAATCGGTTTCCTGCCGTGAGGAAGTGCAGTGTCAGGGTGTATGAGATGCATCGTGTTTGACCTATACATGATCATGCTTGAGGAATGGATCACTGCAGGGATGATGGTATTTATGATCCTACCGATAAAAGAGAGTCTCGTCCTCAACCTGGGAAAGCATATGATCTTTCAGCTGGATCTTTCCTGCAGGCCCGCTGGAGAGCGATGGCCTGATTTACAGCTGGGATTATCTATAATCTCAAGGCTGGGAAATGTGGCTGATGACTGCGACTAATCCGGGAGTAAATCCAGGCCGTCCTGTGGCCAGGAAAATATCTACATTCCGAAAGGAAAGCTGGTGATTTTGCAACTTGACAGTTTCAAGGTGTTTTTGGTGTAGGACTGTGTGTGTGCTGTAGATTGATGTTTTTCCTTACCTGCCGTAATATTTTAAGATGAGTCGAGGGGAAAGACTGGTGTCTCTGCACTTCTTTGTGATAGTGAGAGTGCCATCACAGCTTTTTTTTCCCTCCCTCTTTTTTCAGCAGATTAGCATTGCTATCAGGAAGAGCAGACACAGATCCACACACCTCAGCTACAGTCAGTTAGCATCGAGAGCCGTGCTTTGTGAGGAAATGACTTGACCTCTTGGTATTAGCTGCGGTCTTGCAAAGTCCTGCTATGTTATTCAGCAGTCTGTGCGACAAAACTTTAAACTCCTTGCGGAAAATCACCACACATACATCATTCATTCATTCACTTTCATTTTCATTTTTCACTTTTTTTCACTTTGCTGTGCTAAAATAACTAATATTAGTTGGTATGCAATGAAGAAGCAGAAAATATGAATATATATTTTATATATAAAGTCTAAGGTTTAATGTGTGAAGGAGCTTTTTACCCATCTAACATTTTTCATTCATTGTTTTCATTCATTCATTCATTATCTAGCGCTTATCCTGTTCAGGGTCGTGGGGGCGCTGGAGTTTATCCCAGCTAACTTAGGGTGTGAAGTGGGGTACATCCTGTACAATCAGCAGTTAATCACAGCACTAACACTTAGAGACAGACAACCATTCACACACACATTCACTCCTATGGACAATTTAGAGTAGCTAATTCACCTATGCCCAATCACATGTGTTTGGACAACTTGGAAACTTAAATAATTGCTGGGGAAACCTGCACAAGCACAGGGAGACCATGAAAAGACCCTGGGTGGGAACTGAACCGATGACCTGCTTGCTGTGGGGCAGGAGTGCTAAGCACTCTGCCCCATGCCACCCGGGTTTTATTCAAATTTCTTCCAGCAAAAAGATAGATGCTGATGCTAAGCTGAGACAAGTAACACGAAAATTTCATTTTTGGTCAACAACTTAACAAATAAAAATCCTTTTTAACACGATTCCAACCATTTTACAAGCAAGTTTTAATTTATTTAAATTAAAATGCCATGCATATAAATCATACATACATATAAATATAAATAAATTTAAACTCAAACTATTATAACAACATTGTTTACTTTTACCCTCCTTAAAATACACTGTTTAAAATTTGAAATGTAGAAAAACCTATATTATTTTCCTTTTGTTATTATGCAACATGTATTCTAACCTTATAGTACATATCTCCTTGTTTCTCTCTTGCTGCAGGTCGTGTACAAGAACAACGACATTCGCTTGGAGCTTTCTCGGCTGGCGCGTATTGTGGATCCGAAGATGAAGATCCAGGGAGATGTTGTGTTTAAGTGTGAGAACGTTGCCACGCTGGACCCAATCTCATTCGAGACCCCTGAAGCCTACATCAGCCTTCCCAAGTGGAACACCAAGCGCATGGGCTCCATCTCGTTCGACTTTCGGACTTCAGAGCCCAACGGCCTGATCCTGTTCACGCACGGCAAGCCACAAGACAGGAAGGCGGCGGGGGGCCAGAAGAACACCAAGGTGGACTTTTTTGCAGTGGAGCTGCTTGATGGGAGTCTGTACCTGCTGTTGGACATGGGCTCGGGGACCATCAAGGTCAAAGCCACGCAGAATAAAGTAAACGACGGGACGTGGTACCATGTAGATATCCAGAGAGACGGAAGATCAGGTGAGTGTTAGTTTTTGTTTGTGTGGGTGTGTGGGTGTGTGTGTGTGTGTGTGTGTGTGTGTGTGTGCGCGCGCGCGCGCGTGTGTGTGTGCGTGTGTGTTACATTTCTGTATGGCAAATTCTTTGCAGCAATAGATCTCGTTTCATTAAAACTCCTTTTCAGGCAGAAGCTCGCAGCATATTTGTTGCCACAATAATGTGTTATCAGCGCTTAAGAGTAGATATGCTTCATAAATATAAAATATGTAGTATAAACACCAGTGCTAGTTAATTACTTGCATATTAATAGTTTTTACAAAACACATAGAGATTGAAAGATTCAGTGTCATGATTGTTTAATGACCAACACCAAGCAAAAGGAAAAGGCATTTATGCTTACATAATTACATTTCTACATCTGTTTTTCCCCGACGTGTTCTGTCTCACACATACTCACGTTCGAATTTTGCTTGCAGCCAAATCGCCGGGTAACGGCTGCGTATCAGTACATACCACACGTTCATGCAAAAGGCCTCTGGGGATATTAATAATGCAGTCGATTAGACAATGGCGTTTGTGTGAGTGGGCCGATGTCAGTTCTGCTGAGATTAGCTCTATCGATTCCTTCCTCTCCACTCCGCCTGCTTGGATTACACTTTACTACATCTGTATGTGTGTGTGCTTATATAAGCCAGCTTTACATGTTGCACACATTCACAGCATCAGTCAAACACTCGCATGAGTCTAGTCGAGCGTCTTTGGCCTTGAGTCAGGGTAAGGTTTAGAGTTTTATTATTCATTCTTTCATTATCTAGTGTTTATCCTGTTCAGGGTTGTGGAGGCACTGTAGTCTATGTTAGCTAACTTAGGGTGTGAGGCGGGGTACATCCTGGACAATCGCCTGTGTTTGGGCGCAGGAGGAAACCGGAGTACCCGGGGAAAATACCCGAGGAAGTCTGTGAGAGAGAAACAACTTGATATAATCTGTTAAAAATACAAACTAATAAAATCCTGTCATTTATTTTATTTTTTTATATTGCTCACTGGAACAGATTTTTTTATTTGCTCTATTAAAGAATTTGATTGATGATCAAATATAATAAGAATAGTAATAAAGAAGCCATGAGAAGTAGAAAACTGGACTTGAAACCACAACCAGAGAAACCATTTTCTATTTTTATTTTTTTGGGTTCTGTGTTTTTTCTTGCTATAATTTAATTTTATTTCAAACTGTTCCTACACAGGGAATTAATAATGCATTAATGAATCTATTAATGAATCATAAGTAAATCTTTCTTCCTCTAGGTACTATATCTGTAAACAGCCGCCGTACCCCGTTCACGGCCAGTGGAGAGAGCGAGATCCTGGATCTGGAGGGTGACATGTACCTTGGTGGACTCCCTGAGAATCGTGCCGGCCTCATCCTTCCCACCGAGCTCTGGACTGCCATGCTCAACTACGGCTACGTGGGCTGCATCCGTGACCTGTTCATCGACGGCCGCAGTAAAGACATCAGGCAAATAGCAGAGGAGCAGAACGGAGCAGGGATCAAACCATCCTGCAACAAGGTGTCGGGGAAGCAGTGCGAAAGCTACCCATGCAAAAACAAGGGGGTGTGTAAAGAGGGCTGGAACCGATTCATCTGCGACTGCACTGGCACTGGATACTGGTCCCGCACCTGCGAGAGGGGTGAGTCAACATCCAAGTTCACATCTGTTTGAAGCAGCTTTCACAACCATTTACGACACTGCTCCTCAATATAACTTAAACTTACGATAAAAATCATACCCCACTTTTCTTACTTGATGTCTTTTACATGTGGAATGTAGAAGGTGACCTCGTATTCATGTTTTGCGTTTAGGTGGTAAAATTTCATGCTGCTGGATTTTTCTTGAGTTGAAGCATTGTTGAAAATAGTTTTCAGTGTGTTATTTCTCACAAAGCTTTAAGTTAATATATATGCAAGAGATTTATTAGTTCAGTAATGGACTAGAAAATAGTTACTTTGTATTCTCCGTCCAGATGTACGACATATAACACACACATACTATTTATGAACCCCTGCTAGATGTCCAGATTACTTAGTTCTTACCTCATCATTACCCAGCTTTATCCTGCCCATTACTTATATTTAACCTGTTCATTACTCATCAGTCATCTTTAACCTGATCATTAATCATCATTAACCTGCTCATTACTCATCAGTCATCATTAACCTGATCATTAATCATCATTAACATGCTCATTACTCATCAGTCATCATTAACCTGATCATTAATCATCATTAACATGCTCATTACTCATCAGTCATCTTAACCTGCTCATTACTCATCATTAACCTCATCATTACTCAGCTCTTACCTGATCGTTACTCATATTTAACATGCTCATTACTCATCATTAACCTGATAATTACTCATCATTAACTTGATCATGACTCAACATTAACCTGATTATTACTTTTTTAACCTGATCGTTACTCATATTTAACCTGATCATTACTTATCTTTAACCTAATTATGACTTTTTTAACCTGCTCATTACTCAGCATTAACCTGATCATGACTCAGCGCTAATCTGATCATTACACCGTGCCAACCGGATCAATACGCAGCGCTAGCCTGATCATAATTCATCATTAACCTGATCATTACTCAGCATTAACCTGATCATTGCTCAGCATTAACCTGATCGTTACTTAGCGCTAACCTTACCATTACACCGTGCCAACCTGATCATTACTCAGCGCTAGCCTGATCATTACTCAGTGCTAGCCTGATCATTACTTAACTTTAACCTGATCATGACTTATCTTTAACTTGATTATTACTCAACATTAACCTGATCATTACTTATCTTTAACCTGATTATTACTTTTTTCAACCTGATCATTACTCGGCTCTAATTTGATCATTACTCAGTGGTAACCTGAGCATTATTCAGCTCTTACCTGATCATAAACTCAACGCTAACCTCAACATTACTTATTTTTAACCTGATCATGACTTAGCATTAACCTCATCATTACTCAGCTCTTACCTGATCGTTATTCAGCGCTAACCTGATCATTACGCAGTGCTAGCCTGATAATTACTCAGCGCTAAACTCATCATTTCTTATCTTAACCTGATCATGACTTAGCATTAACCTGATTATTATTTTTTTTTTAACCTGACCATTACTCAGCTCTAACGCTAAGTACCGTATATGCCGGCGTATAAGTCGACTTTCTACACCCAAATATTAATATCAAAATGGGAAGGGGTCGACTTATACGCCGGGTACAGAATTTAACGGGTGCAAAAATTAACGGTACACCAGTAACGCTGTGTATACAGGTCACGCCGCTGACTGCTCCCTTGTTGCTGAATGAAGCGGTGTAAGTGCAGCTCGCTTTAAAAGGTTCGCTCTTAATCGCGAGTCTGGAACCGAGGTACATACTCAGCACAGTCGCAGGCTTGCCAAACACATTCCCTTTATTATGTCCACAGTTCACAAAAGCACCTTCCTCTATCGAGGTAACACAACTAATGATCAGCCTTGCACTGACGCAACGCATGACCCTTTATACAAAACTGAACAAGGTAATTAACGCAACACATGATTAACTTAAATGATACACAGGTGCGTGTGCTTAACTAAGGCTGATGAACTAAACAGAGAGAACACAGGAAACCATAGTGAACGCAGACTAATGAACTTAACGT
>JAOUQX010000002.1:1489769-1507477 GCA_028566295.1 Liobagrus marginatus
GAGAGGGCCAGACGGAGGGTCGTGGTGATGGCATCGTCCGTAGAGCGGTTTGGACGATATGCAAACTTGCAGACGATACAGTGAAGGTGTTAGCTGGGACTTGATGTGCCTCATGACAAGCCTCTCGAAGCATTTCATCATAATGGGTGTGAGTGCGACGGGACGATAGTCATTGAGGCAGGACACCAAAGAATACTTTGGCACAGGGATGACGGTGGTGGTCTTGAAACACGTGGGAATAACAGTGCTGCTCAGGGAGATGTTGAAGATGTCGGGGAAGACATCCACTAGCTGTTCTGCACATTCCCTGAGCACTCTGCCAGGAACGTTGCCTGGATCACCAGACTTCCGTGGGTTAACTCTGCATAAAGTTTTCCTCATATCAGCAGTGGTTTGACAGAGCGCATGGTTGTTGGGAGGAGGGATGATATTCCTCGCCGCTACGTTGTTCTGTGCTTCAAATCGAGCGTAGAAGTCGTTCAGCGCATCAGGGAGGGATGCGTCGCTGTTACAGACAGGTGAAGTTGTCTTGTAGTTAGTGATCACCTGGATGCCTTGCCACATGCACCGTGTGTCTCCGCTGTCGTGAAAGTGGCTGTCGCCTCTCTGATGGCTCGGGACAGTTCAGCTCTTGCTGTTTTTAGGGCCGTCTTATCCGCTGCTCTGAAGGCGGAGTCTCTCACCTTTAGCAGTGCACCTCTGCAGCCATCCACGGCTTCTGCTTGGAACGTGCCGTGATGGACTTGGAGACGGTCACGTCATCAGTGTTCCTGTTGGCCAAGTTCTCACCTGCTTTAGAACCAGTTTTGGGCACCTAACGAGTGGTCTGTATGCTGGCATTCGCATAATAGAGATGTGGTCTGAGTACCCGAGGTGGTTCGGGGCTCCGCCCGGTAAGCGCCGGGGATGTTTGTGTAGACAAGATCCAGCGTGTTTTTGCCTCTCATCACACAGTCCACATGTTGGTAACATGTAGAGAGAACTGATTTGAGATTTCTACGGTTGAAATCTCCGGGATAATAAACAGTCCGTCGGGGTGTGCATTCTGCAGATCGTTAATAGCCCCATAGAGAACACATAACGGCTCTTTAGCATTAGCGCTGGGGGGAGTGTACCGTCCAATAATGTACACATTGAATTGTTTGTTTATATTAATTTTTCTCCAGGACAATTTTTAATCAATTTTTATAAACAAACTGAATTGAGATTTTTTAAAACAAATTATTTTCTGGTTGCAAGTGTGAAATAATTTGGGAGGTTGAAGATAAAATGCTTATGATCAAGCACTTGGGGTGTCTCAGAGCAGGTACAGGTCCAGGTCCTTTACTAAAAATAGTCAAGAAGCTTTATTGTCATTTCAACCATATATAGATGATGCAGTATACAGTGATACCAAACAACGTTTCTACAGGACCATGGTGCTAAATAGAACAGAGAGTCACATAGACAACACACAGCTACATAAAACAAAAACAACACAGAGCTACATAAAACAAAAACAATACAGAGCTACATAAAACGAAAACAACACACAGCTACATAAAACAAAAACAACACAGCTACATAAAACAAAAACAACACACATCTACATAAAACTAAAAACAACACACAGCTACATAAAACAAAACAACACATAGCTACATAAAACTAAAAACAACAACACAGCTTCATAAAACAAAAACAACACAGCTAGGTAAAACAAAACAACACACAGCTACATAAAACTAAAAACAACACACAGCGACATAAAACAAAACAACACACAGCTACGTACTACAAAGTGCAACAAGTGCAGACAGTGCAAACCAAACAGTACAATACAGTATGCCACAGCACAGATACACAGAATATAGCGCAGACCGTAATGCAACATGTGGCATTGTACAGATAAGGATTTCAGCAGTAAGTATTAAAAACAGCAGCATTAAAACAGCATTAAAGTAAGCATTTATTTGTGTGACTAAAAATGAATATATTTGTTATTTTTGACCATTTTTATGAATCTGTTGCCCCGCCATACTATTATGGAAAAACAAATACTTTAACGTTACAAATTCTTAATGCTGTATGTGTTTACGTTCATATAAGTTTCATATAACCACCACTGTGAAGTGTGACATGCCACACACTCAATAATCCACATGGACACAAGAAATCAGTAGGAACGCTTGTCTTTTGAAGAATATATTGATGTTATAGATGTTACAGGTGTCAAGCAAGGTTTGTTTGCAAAGGAAATCTAACCAAAGCGCTTCCTCCTTCACAGAGGCCTCGATCCTGAGCTATGACGGCAGCATGTACATGAAGGTGGTGATGCCCACAGTGATGCACACTGAGGCTGAGGACGTTTCTTTGCGCTTTATGTCTCAGCGAGCATACGGGCTTCTCATGGCCACAACGTCACGCGAGTCGGCCGACACCCTGCGGCTGGAACTGGACGGCAGCCGCGTCAAACTCACAGTCAACCTAGGTATCGTATACGAGTCCCTCCTCCCTCAGGATGCACTCTCTTGTCCTTTTCTGTTTTTCTACTATATGTTTTCCATCCTGTTGATTTCCCATTTATGCTCCTCTTCACATATCTATTTATAAGATCCTTTTGTGTTCTTCTGTGTCTCTGCATGGAGCACTAGATTAACATTAAATGCATTCGATTTGATACAAGGATTTGATGTTTTTCTTTTTCTTTCTACATTTCATAACTAACATGAACTACTAATTAACATTTCGGTCCATCTTTTGAATTTTTAAGCTTTTCATGGTTAAAAATGATACCAAGGGAGTCACATCACTAGTTAAAACAACAATGTTTTATAACCTTTTATTTTTTTTAAACAATCCTAAGTTATATTCTATATCCGTTGCAGTGTTGTGACTTTCTCTAGATCAACCTAACACTTTCCGAATTAATTCTTCACACAAGTATCTGTCTTCATCAGCTTTAATTTCCTGTTTTTATTTTTCCTATCGTTTAAACCATGTTTCTCAGATACACTCTCTTCATGCTTTGTCAAAAGATGGTATTCACCCCTTCAAAGGCCTTTAGCCTGCGGCCCGGTCGGCAAACAGCCCGATAACAGAGCGCTCGGCTAGACCTGCAGCTGGTAGCACGTCACCGTCCTCGACTTTTAACCGCTTTGAGGCATAATTTTTCTTAAGTGTTTATCTTAGCAAGCTGCGATAAATAGGCACATTCCTGAGAATCTTTAACATGTGCAGACGCACCATAAAGGTCTTTGAGATTAAGAAATTATGAATTGTATATCAGTCATTATATCTATGATATAATTACGACAAATGACCCTGAAGGTCCTAGATACCGCTTACAACATTTTGGCATATTATTACATAATAGCTTAAGCAGTGTATGCATCACATTTACTTTTGTGCAATTTAAAATAGAAAGAAATGATGAGGTTTTTCCGATTGCAGTGTAAAATCCGAGATGTTTTCCCCTCGTATCATATGGTGGTGTGTCGCCGGAGTAGGAGGTACAGTGGCCACTGCACGGTGCCGGTGCTAATTGGATCGAGGCTGTTTGCTCCCACTTTTCTGTTGCGGTTGACGACACATGAACCATCCAGCCACATTGGAGAACTGCCCAGATCACATGACTCTCTTAATCACAACAGCATTAATTAACTCAATATTTTGTGTGTAAATGGCGAGCGGGGGGAGCAAACTCCTCCGTCACCATATTTGTGATTAGTATTATCCATGGTATTTATACAGTGTTTGGTCAACAGTGTATGTGCGGGAGAGTTAAGGGGTGAAATTTTGGAGTTAAAAATAAATAAAGGAAGATCTTGGTCAGTGAATCTATGTGGTTGGTAAAATGTAAGCGGCCATTTTACGAATTCATAAGTCTTATTAGTAAATAAAAACATAATGCTATTTTTCCAGATGTATTGCTGTGGTAAGTAAAAAAAAAAACAGATTTAAAACAGTGAATTTAGTATTTTTGCTACAAAAATGTTTAAATATCTATATCCGATCTGTTAAAGTATTGTGCCTACACATACTACTGCATCAAATGATTAACGCTGGTAAAAAAACAACAACCCCAAAACAAACAAAAAACACTTGTAAAATGGCCGCCGCCCTGCATGTGGACGTCCCCGGAAGGGTGGAATTCTTGTTTTTGGATGTCTGCAGCTGTAACCTTGAAGGATGCAATTTCATCTGTCATTTATTCTTCCCCATCTAGACTGTATCAGGATTAACTGTAATTCCAGTAAGTTAACACTCAAGTTTCATTTTGTTTCTAATGATTGATGTATACACTGCTACTGTGGCTCTCGCTTTCCTCTTCTTTAGCACTCGGACCATGAATTCAAACTCTGATATTAACGATCAGTAACCGGTGGTGACTTAATAATTCGTTATTAATATGTAACACTTTCCTCCAGCCAAGGTGTTCATAAGGCTATATGACACTTGTATGAGTGCGTCGTCATAACAGACATAGGGTGACAAATGTTTTTTCACGACTACTGCCAGGTTGTGTTCTAAGCTCATGACCACTTACTTTGTAGCTTATGTCAGCGTTTTCATTATTGCTACCTTAGTTAAGTTGTTAAGACTGCTATAAAAAATCTTATAAGCAGAAGTAAGAAACTATGTTTACAGTTTAAACTTATGATTTACAATGTCGCATAGTAATTATTGTAACTTTTACTATGCCAGTGTTATGATTCATTGGGCCATTTAATTTAAAGAAAAAAAATTATAACCATCACCATGCTTTATTTACAGTGTTATAAAGCTTCATTTATGTTGAGCTGAACTTTATCGCCAAGCTAAAATCATTGTGATTAGCATAATGTCATATGCTACATAAAACCTTATAAGCAGAAATAAGAAATTCTGTTTCAGATTCATACAAAACAAGGGTTATTGTACTGTATTTGTTATAAATTTCTCTTTCATTATGTCAAATCAACAAGCATTATAAGCCATTACTTGGCATGTCCTTGTATTAAAAGCATGCATGTTATTTAAAAAAAAAAAAAGAAACTTTATAGCTAGCTAGATATAAAAAGTCAATTATGATATTGTTTATTGGGATAACCGTCACTATGCAAGTGTTACATAGCAGGTTAATTAAAGCCTAGCTATAATTTACTAAGCTATTATGATTATATAAGTATATATAATTATATATGTTCCAAAAACTTTAAAACAAACTTTATATAGAAGTAGAAATAGAAAACCTTTATTGTCATTGTACAGCAGTACAACGAAATTTAGTCTCATTCAAAAGTGCACACACCTACGAAAATGTAAAATTTAAACAAATGTAACCTGTGCAAATATAACAAATATTTACAGTAAGTGAATAAGGTGACTATACACTTGAGAGAAATATATTATAAAAATCATTGTAGGTGGTATTTAGAGCTTGTACAGCTATCGGATTTAAAAACTGTTTTTATTACAAGAATGTAGTAAGCTTTACTAAATATCGTTGTTGATTACTACTTGTCAGTTGCCACGTATGGCTAAGCTAGGCATTATATAGCCCTTATGAACACCGTAGAAGTGTTGCTCGATGACCTAAAAGATGTATGTTGTGTGAGGTACTGTTGTATGTATAATTCAGTGTGTTATACTTAAATTGCTACTAAGGGAAAACAGATTTTTAATAAGTGCATGAATTAGAAATGAAATTAGCATATGTATATGTATTTTTCTGCATGCTGACCATATGATATGTCTAATTATGATGTGAAGGTATACAATGGATACATCAAATGAGATTATGAAGTCACCACTTATAATTCCACTTTTAATTCCTCTTGTAAATAGAGGTTTCTTTGTTTTACACAGACTTTTATTGTTTTCTTAGCATTTATGCTAATATTGCCTTTTTACATAATAACATACTTAGCTATGTGCAATACAGTAAGCTAGCACACATTTTCATATTGACTTATTTCTATTTATGTTGAAGTAGAATACTTTTTAGCTGTAAAATAAATTTTTTGGTTCATTTATTGTTGACTTAAGATTAATTTCAGTAGCAGACCCTGGGTGACTAAAAGCACACCCTCTGTAATTTTACAGTGTATGTGTATTATTTTGTGTGTCCTTTAAAAGTCATTATTAATACTTAAATCTGAAGCTTTTACTCATAAACAGGTTTCAGATTACCATCACTTACATTTTTTTCTTTATTTTTGAGAAATATAAAATTGCAGTAAGGAATGTAAATAGTTTGACATTATCATTCATTATTACTAAGCATTTTCTAAACACTCATTATGAATTATAAATCTTTTAATATCTATAAAGTTCTTCATACCACGCAGTGCTCTTTTGACTAAGGTCTGCTCATGCAATGGCAAAGTGGCGCTCTTTTACACAATTATCAAAACGACCTCAAGGTGGCTCCACATAACCTGGAGCTAATATTTCAAAACAAACATCCGATAATAAAAGAAATGCTTAAATAACCTATTATATAAGGTATTAAGTACTTTATGCATTGTAAGAGGTTATGAAAAAGAATAAAATAAATTACTACCAAGAACTTTAATTATCTATGACTCAGGTTGTATGAAAAGTGGTACTAGTTCATTTCATCTCCTCTTCAGTATTTGATCAGGGTGAATTTGTATAAAGGACGTAAGAGGGAACATGTGCAGATGTTTGTAAAGGGTGAAACATTCTTGCTATGAAAAATCTATGGAAATTCATGCCAGTGTAATTGGAGTGTGTGAGCTAGCCTCATGCAAGGGTCGTAATGTGGGGTTCATAAACTGTCGACATTAATCACGCAGCAAGACGAGCGACGAGGGATATCTGGAGTCATTGCTACGCTAGATTAGTCTTGTGTCCTTCAGCTTCATCACTTTGTAATTTCCACCTTTCATATCAACAGAGCCGTGATGAACTCGCTTTTAATTACGTTAATTACTCCTGTCCATCTTCACACCCAGCTGTCTTCCATGCTTACACACTCTCACTACAGGATGTACAGCTCATCCACAAAGAAATGAGCATCCTAAATGTTCGACTTCCGTGTCGGTAATGTTTTCTGTTTATTTATTTTATATATAGAAAGCTGCAGATTCCTTTACAGGAAAAATAATTAGAAGTGAATGTTGAAGGATTGTTAATGAAACACTTCATTAAAATGCTATATTTAAATATAAAATTCAGTTACTGTTATGCACAAGTAATGTGCTAAGTTAGTTATACATTTTTTAATAGTTAGTAGTAGTGTTATAGTTTTTTTCTAGTTATAGTTAGTATAGTTTTAATAGTTTAGTTAGTTATGTATTTTTAATAGTGAATTTATATGTAAAATTTAGGGTTTAATTAATTGAACATCATTCAATTATTTATTAATGCTTGCAGGAAAACACCCACAAGGTCAATACAATAAAAATAGCTTTAAATATTATGAAGAAAATGCAAAAGCAAGAAGCAAGCAAGGAGCAGAAATATTTATGAAAATGATTTAAAATATTAGAATTTAATGATAAAATAGGACATGCAAGAGATTACAAACTAAACAAAACAAGTTTATTAACTTTATTAGCTTTATTAATGTAAATAAAATGAAATAATAATCACAATAAAATAAAATTAAAATTCCTTGGTAATACGTTACGTATTTAAAGGTCAACAAAGTGAAATGTATAAGCTATCTAGTCATGTTAAAGATTATTCAGTGTGCAGATTATAAGGTAGAAGCAATAACAATTTTAAAATAAGATTTTTCTAAATTTGTTGACTATAATGTTAAACGTAAGAAAGAAAATTAAACATAAACAAGTTCTGTATTAGCATGTTAATTAATCAACGGTAAATAACATTAAAACAAAATTTATATTAAGTGTAGTCAAAATAAAACACAAAATTACTATGAAGACTGAATGTTCATAAAATCTTAAAAACAGAAGTTGGAGTTTGTCAGAGCTGTCTGGAGCAGCTGGACTCTAAGTAGAGATCTATGTGACAAGCACAATTTTGCTTTCAGCACATACATCTGCTTTTTGCCAGGACCTAAATTGTCACCATGGGCTTCTTTTTATCGTCAATCATTTCTGATTTAATAATAGCTTGCAGTGACCTCGCTGCTCGCTGCTGCTGAGTCAGATTTTATAAGTTTTGAACTTAAATGAAAGGTTTATTTGAACCTTTTTTCTTGAGTCTTTGCTAATTGCTTAGCAACGGTTGCTGTCTGGAATCAATTCAGCATGCTAATGTTCCCTTAAGCATATTATAAAACCTTTGTTAGTTTCTACATACATGGCTGTGAAATTTTTACCAACTTAATGTTGTTGCCATGTTGTAGAAAGTTTGCAAAGTTCATGTCAAATTTAGCATTGTTAGAACTAGGGCATTCAGCAAACTCAACATACTACACATTCAACGTTTCTGAACTTTTGCTAAAGACTTTTGTACAACAATAAGGAAAACTTGACTCAGTATATTCTTGCAGTGTTTTATGAACATTTACAAACTTTATGTTAAAATGTTGGAATGTTGAGACATTTAAAGCGAATGATTCCAGAACGTTCTAGAAGTTAAAAGGCTTAGTAAAAAATGTTTAGTAATTTTTGTTTTCATTTTGTCCCAGAGTTTCCAGGTGGCAATTTCCAGGTGCTCAATTATTATATGCATATTAATTAAGGCAACCACAAAAACCTGGATAACGTGCTAGTTTACTTCTTTGATAGCTTCTGCTACTAAATAGATCATTTTTGTCAACAGTGTTGTCAATTCTTGTTTCATTTTTATAGAGTAATTGTTTTCAATAATCTATAAAAAAAAATAAAAATTTAAAAATAAATTATGCCCAGAATCTGCCTGGACCCCTAGTAAGAACTCGTTTGCATTTTTTGCCTTGGTTTGTCTGAAGTTTGTGGTAGTGTTATCTCTTTCCCATCCCTCTTAATGACTTTCAAATTGCATAAGGTTTTATATAAGGCTTCTTTTCATTTTTAAGGTAAACATCACTCCTGCCAACCATTAAAGCTACAGGCATCTGTTTCTAAACCATTAAAGTAATGCTAGCTAATGCTAACTAATACTAATGAACTTCATACTGATTCCTGAAAACTTTCCTAGGGATCACATTTGGGTCTGCTGCTAAATAATGACTGCGAAGATCATGTTAAACAAAACAGTGAATAAAACGTAGGATAAGGCTCATTTGCTGAGTGTATCTGAAGTGCAGAGTCATATAACATGCATGTGTACCCTGCCTGGATTAGGGTTAGAGGAACCAAGCTAGACCTCGAGGTGGTGTCTGCCATCAGGCCAAACCTGAAATGGTGATGTGGAGCCATCTTGAAGGAGACGGGTCAGATGCAATGCTAGATCGTTGACATTTAATTGATGGACCATCTTTGATAAATGAGACTTTAGGACAAAAGAAACCAATCCCTTTGTATTTACTCCACTGAAATAGAACAAGCTGTGCCCAGCTATGCAGACGTTCCCAACAGGAACTGAGTGCAGACAGATCACCAGAACCTGCTATGTTCAGTTTCGTATTTACGGTTTAAAAACAAAACATTTGAGCACTTTTTAAATAATAATCTTATAGACATCATAAAATCAATAACAAGCATTATTAAGCTCTTGCATGCAGATACATATTCTATAAATGTTCTTATCAGAAATATCCTCCAATTCATTTATCTTATCCTATAAGAGGCAAAAATGAAGTTGGTGGTATTTTAAACCTGTTAATGAGTAAAAGCTGTTTAGTTTATTAAGGTAGATTTCTCCAAACCTGCAGCTTGCTTCTTTGTTTAGCAATAATGAAAAGTGTTCAGAGAAATGGTTCATATTTTTCTTAAATAAGAATTCGTTTAGAATCAAACTTCTGCTTTCTATTAGACTTATTTTATCACTTGGTACCACAGGCATAGATACAAGAATTAACAAGAATGCTTTATACAGTAACTCGAGCTGGTGGATTGAAGTTGTGTAAATTTAAGAATAGGCTAGCTATTTACAGAAAGCAAAGGTTTGATTCAGATGTTGGATTAAGAATGGCATTAACTGTTCATGACCGTCATTCTCAGGCAAGGGACCAGAGACACTGTATGCTGGACAAAAACTCAATGACAATGAGTGGCATACTGTGCGGGTGATCCGGCGCGGTAAAACCTACAAGCTCACAGTTGACGATGACGTAGCTGAAGGTACTTCCCTTGGTTTTGAATCTGAAAGACACGAGATTTCCTCAACTAAAAAAAACACAGTATCCCAGGTGTCTTTTTTAATAAGAAAAAATTGTGGCTTCTGAACCCTATAAAAAAACTTGCTGAATATTGATGGAGCAAACCCCGCTGTCAGATGATTCTCATCAGATGCATGGTGGGCTTTTTTTGCGGGTGAATAAATAAAATTGTTCCAAAATTACCGTACCTCAACAGTTTAGGCAATAATGTGTCCTGTGTTCCAATACTGTTTTTGTCACAACTTACCAACATCACTCGGAGGACTGATGGCTTAAACATTGCCTCAGTCATGGTACAATTCATTAAATTAAATAAACATGTACGGTATAGTCAATATTTGATTTTTGTTTCTTTCTGTCTGTGCTCACTGATTCTTCCTTTCCACTGGGGCTGGTGTCAGACTGCACTAGCAGAGCACAGAACCTGCTACGTCACCAACATGTGAACAGTATCGCTTGTTATATTTTGTGGAGCCTGCCACTTCTACCCATCTGTCTTAATGTAATTTCTGAAATTTTGTTTTATTTTGTTTTTAGCTTGTCGACTGCATTAAACCCAGGGGTTGGGTTTACCCAAGTTACCCAGGGGTCGTCCTAAATTTTGCTCATGAACCAGATGGTAAGGAGAGTATTGGGCTCTACTTGGCAACCACTGCTGAATTGACATATTTAATTATTGTTAATGTACCTGAACTCTGATAGCTTTTTAAAATAGTACTTTTCAAACTGAGGTCTGTAGTGGAGGCTCTGCCAACTAATGTGATAGCTTTCCTCATTTGAGACCAGCAAGGTTTGGGTGCAGCCGGCTCCAGCACCAGCTCCAGTGGAAATGTGTTATGGCAGTTCTCTCTCTTTCTATTCCTACTGATTGAAAAAACATAATATATGTACGTTTAAAAATATATACATTTGGTCATTTATTGAGACACTAATCAACAGCACTAGTTTTACCTATGTTACCCTCAAATGAAACCAAATGATGGTGTGTAGACCATACCAGAATTTGTTGCTAAAGAGTCCTGCTTGCTTTCTACTAACTAGCTAAGATGTCAAGTTTAGGTAGCACATTGGACGTCTGTACATTGATAATGAATAATGTCATTCACTGTTTTTGAAAAGGCATCAGCTTGCAGTTCATCTGGATAAGTACTGCTTTAAAAGTGTACTCGTGTTGCCGTTATCATCTCACCTTTCAGCAAGAGGAACCTGCTCTACTATTAGAATGACTGATGATATAGCTGGGATTTTTAACAAAGTGAAGTTAATGAGGATGGTTTGAAAACAGTATTGGAACACAACAATCGATTGTGCAAATTTTAAAACAATATTTTAGCTGCAGTGTGAAGTCAGTGGAAGGAAGAGTATAGCTGCCTTTTTTCTTTTTTCCCATCTTGTCCCAACCTGCTTGGGTTGCAGGTCAGATGGTGGGCGACCATACTCGCCTGGAGTTCCACAACATCGAGACAGGTGTGATGACCGAACGGCGCTTTGTCTCTCACATCCCGTCCAGCTTCATTGGCCACTTGCAGAGCCTCCGGTTTAACGGCCTGCTGTACATTGACTTGTGCAAGAACGGCGACATCGACTACTGTGAGCTAAATGCACGCTTCGGCATGCGCTCCATTATTGCAGACCCAGTGACCTTTAAAGCCAAGAGCAGCTACCTAAGCCTGGCCACACTACAGGCCTACACCTCAATGCACCTGTTCTTCCAGTTTAAGACCACTTCAGCAGATGGCATCATCCTATTCAACAGCGGTGATGGGAGCGACTTCATTGCTGTGGAGCTGGTGAAAGGGTAAGGGTTTAAAGATGTTTGTAATCACAATGGTTTAGGACCAGGCTATCATTTCAAAGTTAGAAATTGTCAGTGGGTACCCGGCATTACTTCCATCATTTCAAAGTGGTTCTAATGTGAACCAAATGGATCCCTTTATTGTAGGGGTTTGCATCAGTTTTTTTTGGAAGCTACAGATGACTTTTTTTGGAGATACACCTAGATTCTAGACAAATGGAGCATTACTATAATGAATTCTAAAACCTTGAACCATAGTAAAGAATTACAGTCATACTCTCTTCTACCTCTCAGGTATATCCATTACGTCTTTGATCTCGGAAACGGCCCCAACCTCATTAAAGGCAACAGTGACCGTGCTTTGCATGACAACCAGTGGCACCACGTGGTCATCACCAGAGACAATAGCAATCTCCACACCCTCAAAGTCGATACCAAGGTTGTCAGTCAAGTTGTTAACGGTGCTAAGAACCTGGACCTAAAAGGTACCTGATCTACCAGGCAACACTATTACGCATTTATTACAATATTTAAATAAGTTTTGCTGAACACATTTTAACATATTTAAATATATTTTACTTTTTCAATAAAAGGTTTAATTTACATTGTGTAACAATTGCCGATGTAAAAAGACATGACCTGAACCTGAACATGGACCGAACGTTTAACACTTAGCTTGCTTAATATGCAAATATCTCAACTATCCTTTGAAGTATAAGGAAATAGTCTATAAGTGTTGATGGCCCAGTGAACTTTTAAACATTTTTGGATCTTGTTATTGTAACAATGAACCCGTTTATTGTTTCCACTCAGGTGATCTTTTCATTGCTGGGTTAGGCCCCAACATGTACAACAGCCTGCCCAAACTGGTAGCTTCGAGGGAGGGCTTTAAAGGTTGCCTGGCTTCGGTGGACCTGAACGGCCGTCTGCCGGACCTGATAAACGACGCACTGTTCCGCAGCGGGCTGATTGAGCGTGGATGCGAAGGTACACCCTCTTACAACTCAAGCTCAGGCAGCCCATTCTTCCTCATGAATTCTAACAGTAGCTCCATTAGCATTTCACTGAGCCATCAATCCATCCTACTGACCTTGCTCATCACCTCTCTCACCTGTTAGACCCGGTGGCTCACATGCATACCTGCTCTTTTATAGGCCACATTAGTCTTGCAATCCTCCAAGCCCTGGTTTCTCACGCTAATAAAATATTCATTATTAATCTATGATTGTATTATGACTAGGTCTGTGTACGGCGCTTTTTTGTTTCAAAATGAAAAAAACAAACATTTTAGACAATGCTTTGTGGTCTTTAAAGTAGTGAATCTTAACAGAAAATGCTTTTATTTCGCCTTGTCTTGTTTTTATTATTTCAGATACATTTTTCTTGATAAACATCATAAAAGATTTTGAACCACCCACGTTTATCTGCTAGCTGCTAGCTTTGGCTAGTTATCTTAGTGTGATGATAATAAGCAATGCAACTTTTTTTTTACTACACTGTTTTATTTTAATAGCAAAACTTTTAAATCCAATTTTAAAAAGTGTCGACTGCATAAGTTCCCCCTATTCTTTTTTCATCTTTCAGGTTGAAAGACTCCTTGCTTAAATGTACCACACTCCTTTTTCTATATATAGATTCCTAACTAATTCATCCAATTGCCAAGAAACCACACAATTTCCAACATTCCTCATGTTCATTACGAAACAAAAATTTAATAAATTCAGGTGAAGGTGACGCGGACCATACCACCACATCTGTCGCTTTAGAGTATTGGGGATTGTTTTGAGTTTTAATGCAAAATATTAGATGAGGTGAAAAATACATTTAGTTCAGTTTCCATGAAGGTGTTTCCATACTGTATATAGGGTGCTTTAAAAATATTATTTTCTATCTTAATGTATTTAGAAATGATCATTACTTCATTTAGAATGCATTTAAAAATGCAAAAGAAATCAAAATCAGGTTATTTAAGGAAGTTATTATGATTTATTTTGTTTATGCGTCATACAAATTATTAATTGCTTTGAAGAAAAAAACCGAAATATACCTGCACATAATTTGATAAACGCACATATCAAACATTTACAGTACAAACATATAAAAACATTTTAAATAGCAGGAAGTGTTTATATGTATATCGTGCGGTGGCTATATATATTTTTAATTATAGTTTAGTCTAGACTTAGTTCTAAGACTGGAACAAAAAATAGGTTAATTTTTGTTGTCTAAAAAAATTGATCAATATACACAGTATATATAATTATATTTAAACATAATTTGTGATGATGTCTATAATAATTCAACGCCTTTCAGATAATCATTTATAAACAAAACAACAGGAAAATCTTGTCCAAGCCCAAGGTCCAAGTTAATAAAATATTAACACTTTATACTTGATTAAAGTTAGTTAATATTAAACAGATCATCTCTAAACACTCTTTTGATTATTAATTCCTTCATTCTTAATTTTAGCCTAACTTTATGCATAATAATGAAATGAAGTTAAAAAGTGCAAAAGTTTTTATCTCCTATGAATGTGATATATTATCCTCTATTACACTGCATTGCGGGCAAATTGTGGATTATGTTTGGTCGGAGACTTTAAGTTCTCTTCATTTTCAGGCCAGAGTTTGCGCTTACTTTTCTTCAGAAAAACACAAGTAGTTTAGGTAACCATCATTGATAATGTACGTGGTAACCCAAAAAAGTGCAAACTTGTTTTGCGGAAGTTCCACAACATTAAACAACTGAAAATAACGAATAATTTCTCCCTCCTTAATAACTGTTCAATAAAATGTGGAGAAATACAGCATTTCATGGTGGTAGCACTAAGTCTATTGTTGGATGGTTTCTTATTTTATCACGACACAGAGCAGTTTATTTCTTCCATCATCAGTAATGCCCACTTTAACACAGGTTTATCAGTTCTCTGGTCATTTAGTCATAATTTGTAATAATTATTCTTTTAGCAATCATGGAGGTGGTGCAAACTTTTGCACTCAGCTATATTATGCCAAAGAAAATCATCTGACTGTTTAATAAAAGATAATATATCCATATAGTAACAATGATTAAAAAAACAAACTGGTAATTGTTTGTATGTAACTACTAATGAACACTAAACTCAAAAGCTTTATTTATCACAGCTAAAAATATAATATTTCGACATAAAGATGAATTTAGCCACCAGTTTATTTGGATTATTTCAACTTTGTAGCTGGAACATGCAAACATTTTCACTAGGGATGCTTTGATCAGGAGTTTTGCAGCCAATACCGATTAGTTGTCATGGTGATCAGCCGATCCAGACCACAATGCTTTATGCTTTACATACAGTAACTGATATGTTCATCAACGTTAACCTTTATTCTGATAAAGTAATGCTATCAATGTTGCCTTTGTTATATTTTTATATATTTGTTACATTTGTACAGTTATTATGTAATATATATGTAATGTAACAAATTATTTACTTTGAATGATCAGTTTGTACATGGGGTTTATACATAACACTATGCATATCAGGATACTTAATATAAGACAAAAATAAACACAAACAAAGATCATTTCCTGAGAATGGTCAAGTTTAGTGAGAACCGATCGGGTCATAACATGTGATTATTGGCCGATACCGATCGATTGGAGCATCCCTAATTTTCACCCATGTCATTTATCACATATGACCTGCCTTAAAATACTGTCAGTTTTAGCTCCTGTTAACGCTTTCACTTCATTTTTTCCCAAACATCTAATTTACCATTTCATTGCTTTTATTTTAATTACATTTTAAATGATTAAAATTGTATTTGACAAAATAAATATTCCCCTTTTCATCACATGTTCATCATGTCCCATTTTTCACCTCTTGCAGAGAAAAGAATAAATAAAAACCCAGTCCTTCTGAATTGTTTTGTGTTTTGTTGTAACTGAACGAAGACGAATCGTTATTGATTTAAAGTTATTCAAATTAATTCTGCTCATCAAGCTTAATTTATTAAGGAATGTAAAGGATTTACTGTAACCTTTTTATGATGACTATAAGAAAATCAGAGATTTTAAAGCTTGAAACTTGCAAAAAAAAAAAAAAAAAAAGTGTACGCGTGTAGAATTGATTATAGTTTATTGGGAATTTTTTATGATTTGAGTTTATTTTTATTACAGTAGTTTCAGCAGACATGTTGAGATTCTACTGAAAAAAAGTTAGATTTATAAGATTTATTTAAAAAGAAAAGAAAAGAAGATTTTATATGTACATCAATTGCAACCTGAATTATGATGCTCCATTTTTCCCATAGGAATGTAATGATTGTGTGAATCATTTATTATTATTTCCATTAAAACTGCATTGCTGGAAGTTTAATCCGCTCCACCCACACACACACGCACACACACACCATCTCTCCTCTGTTGCATTTCATACATGACGAGCGCCTTCTGTGGTGTGTGTGTGTTTGTTTGTGTGAATGTGTGTGTGTTTTTACGTTTTTCTCTCCTGGCCAGCATCGAAAAGCGAACGTGAGTAGGCTTTTCTCTAAAGTGGCGAGCATGATCGAGCCTGAATGTGCACATGAGAGGACTTTATGAGAATGAATCTGAGAATTTTTTTGGTTGAACGTGGCTGATGTTTTTTTTTTTTCTTCTTCTTTTTGATTTGGTGAATGTGCACCATGTTGTAATGGGGCTTTTCATTCACTAGATGGCAATGATGCACCAGCGCTTAGGAAGGAACAGAGGGAAAGGAGGGGAAAGAGTAAAAAATAAAAACAGCAAGGAAACAGGAAGGAAGAACATTGTTTAATGTATAAATTGGTGATTGTGTTCCTTTTCTGTCATCCTAACAGCTCATTAAAAGAAGCTATTTATTTGAGAGATGCTCATTTCATTTATTCAATTATTCACACGGCTTCTGTTGCAGTCACTGCAGTAATCAGATTACATTTAAGGCCAGACACTACAGGCAATTTTTTTATTTATTGCAAAATGGTGTTTTTATATTGTACATAGCTGTGGAAATGCATTAAAGCATGTATTGAATAAATAAAGTACCGTGTAATACATCAATTATGGAAATGTATTTTCACAACAAGATATTTTCTTATTAAGTACATGTATATTTACATGCTTCATAAAGATAAAAATTATGAAACTTATTTATTTTGACAAATTCTATAGGGAAATAATTTTGGAAAATTGTGACAAAGTTTGTGTAGTTCGAAAAGTCAATAATGTACGATTTTGACAGAAAGGGTCAAAAGTATCGAAACTTTGCATGTAGTTAATAATGACTCAAAACATCAAATTGTGTTTAGATGTGTACATTTGAAGACTTCATACCAAAGATGATTTATTCATTCATTCATTCATTATTTAGCACTTATCCTGTTCAGGATTGCAGGGGCACTGGAGTCTATTCCAGCTAATGGGTGTGAAGGGCGTTAAGCAGGGTACACCCTGGACAATCGGCAGTTAATTGCAGGGTAAACTGGCATTATGCAGTCATTAAAGTGCCCTAGATAATGCACGTATGAAACCTGACGTTACGCAGCCATATAGATATGGGGTGATGGGGTGATGGTGGCTCAGTGGACAAGGCTCTGAGTCAGTGATCAGAGGAATGGGGGGTTCGAGCCCGGCTCCAGACATGCTGCCATCATTGGGTCCTTGAGCAAGACCCTTAACCTCACTTGCTCCAGGGGCGCCGTTTGTTCT
>JAOUQX010000002.1:1511311-1522665 GCA_028566295.1 Liobagrus marginatus
ACACACACACAGATAGATAGATAGATAGATAGATAGATAGATAGATAGATAGATAGATAGATAGATAGATAGATAGAAGCATCTATTATACACACACACATACAGAAGAATCCCTTTCGGAGAAACACATTCATCCAGAAGACTTCCGTATTCACACACATCCAGACAAATCCATTTAAAGTTCTCTAACAGGTAAGTGCTTTCCTTTCTTAAAACTACAGAATTGCTTCATCACATTCACACTGTCTATATCAGTACATATGCAGTGATTACAGATACATTTAAAAATAACTTGGTGTTTGTGTACTGGATTTTTAACTGCAGCATGTTTCACCACGCGCGACACCTGCTAGCTTCAGTAACCATAGCGATGCTTACATGCTAACAGTTTGTGCAGCTTAAATCTTATCTTATAAAAACACATTAAACATGTTATCGAAATGTCTATGAGGTATTTGGTTGGTGGTTGGTGCTGTATCATCTTTTCTCTTGTGAGAAGTTAGTCATGCTTGTGTCCCAGGACGATGCCTTTAGCACGGATACGACGGTGCTCAATAAAGGGGAAGAAAAACAAACGGACGGGAGCTTTTCTCACTCATCGTCATCATCATGACAGGAAATCGATCTGTATGATGATTAGCACATTTCTGAGAGTAAAAGTGTGGTTTAGCACCACCAAACTACCCCTGAGCAAGGCCCTTAACCCTCAACTGCTCATTGGGATATATGTAAGTTGCCCTGGATAATGGCATCTGCCAATGGTATGGCATAACCATATGAATGGTATTGTGGGCAAATGAGCATCTCATTACTTATAACAAATCTTGATTGTTTCTCTCAAAACCTTTCCATCATGCGGTTATAAAGGATTTGTGAAGGCTATATACTCATAAGCTATAAAAACCACACACACACACACACACACACACACGGTATTCTTTCCTCAGTTGTGAACAGCTTTGTAGATTCTCTTACATGAAGGCGTGTTTCAGTGTGAATCCTGTAACACTGAAGGTGTTGTGAGTGGTTGGAGTAATGAACTCTCTGGAGTGGAGCCATGAGATGGAAAAGTCATCAGTACAAACGGCCATGAGAGCTCGAGGCCGGCTTTCAAGAACAGAACACGATGCTACGCACTTATGATGTTCATTCAATCAGAGCGTTTTCTTGCTGTACAGCCAAACATTGAACATTTCAGCCTCATTTAGCACTTCTTTAACACTATGCAGTATTACAGGTTACACGACACTCTCTGAGATCCCCAATACGGGTGTAAGGGAACGAGAGAGCGTGCGATCAGTCATGCAATCGCATGGCGAAACAACACAGTTGACCTTCTGATGATTGACAGACGGGATGCTAACGCACATCTGCCCTCCTGACATGTCGTACTTATTTTACTGAAACCTGGCAGAGAAGCATAGGTATGTTGGAAGAGATGGAAAGAGAAGAAGTGGAATAATACAGAGAGAGAAAGGAGGGAAGGTGAGGGAGACAACGAGTAGTAGAGGCAGATACAGACACTGAGCGGCAGACAGATGACAGGGAGAAATTGAGAGACAGAGCGGCAGTTTGAAAGACAGATAAAAATAGAGCGACAGGAAGAGAAAAAGAAAGGGACAGAAAAGAGAGAGAGGTAAAGACAGGAAACTGAGGCAGACAGAGGTAAATTGAGAGATCGGCTTAGAGCGAAAGTGACCGATAGAGAGAGACAGAGTAACAGAGAGTGATCGAGACTGTGAGTGAGTGACTGAGATGAAGAGGGACAGATTGAGCAACAGGGACAGGGAGAGAGGAACAGAAAGAGAGGTAGAGAAAGACAATAAGAGAAAGCGAGACAAAGAAGCCAAAAGGTAGAGAAAGAATTAGAAAGAAGCCAGGCAGACAGAGTGACAGAGAGAAAGTGACTGTGAGCAAGACTGTGAAAGAGACACAGAGAAAGAGTGAGAGACTGGGATTGATTCAGAGAGAGAGAGAGAGAATGTTGAGGCAGTTGCCTCACAAAATTGGTTTGTGTGATCCGATTAGGCATGGTGTTGTGTTAATGTACATGAGCACTAGGTGGCAGTAATGCTTTAGATACTCACGGTGTGTGAGAGTGTGTGTGTGAGTGTGTGTGTGTGTGTGGACAGAAATTCCTCCAGTGGTGTTTTTCCAGATTTCTCCATGTCATATTCCAGTTTGGAACATAATGTAGTCAAACTTCTTGTTAGTCAAGTATGGCCCATGCTGCTAATCTGCCCGTATTATACATTTTTTCTGCACACATGAACAAACAGAACAGCGTTTAGAGACGTCCTTCTGTTGAAACATGCTCATTAGGTACTTCATTAAAAATCTCTATGGGTTTATTAAGTGTGTATATTAATTCATCTATAGATCCCACTGTAGTAAGGGAAGTGACAGCAAGCCAATGGAGCATCGTAAGAATGATTCACACCTCCATTACACACTCATCCACTCTAATACACACCTCCATTACACACACATCCATCCTGGAGATAACAGAAATCTGTTTTATGATAATGAAAAAAAAAAAAAAGGAAGAGAAAAGTAGGCAGATATCGAGCCAGTGTTTCTGAAAAGCCACTCTCCGGGTTTCCTAACAAATTCCTAATTAAATCGAAACTCCTTCATCTCTCACCCTCAGAAAGGTCAAACCTTTCCTGTTCACGAATGAGCTCACGGCCACCCGAAATTAAATTATTTAGTAATTAGGCGTGTTCTCGATCACGGTTGGCTTTGTGACATTTCCGTGTCATGAGTGGAATTAGAAACCTCTACGTCGCCACGCTAACATTTAGCCTGGCAAAGATATCATCCGGATATAACGAATAGCTCTTCGAGGAAGGCTTTCCGGAAGTCAGGTTATAAAATCCCCTCATTTATCAGGACTTCATTTGTTTCTTTATTTAAGGAAATCCTAAGGTGTTATACATATGCATTATGATGATAAATTATAAAGGATGTAGCTCTAGTAACCTATTACATCATCAGTAACAAACATTTATTCTGTAGCAATGTCGATAGAATGTGTTATAAACCATGCTGTGAACATTTTTAATACATTATACAAATCGCTATAACTCATAACACTTTTTTCTTACTAATAACTTGTGTTATATTCAAGTACATCCTGTTAATAGTCCACTTTGGTTGCTAAGCAACGTAACAGACAAATTGGTGGAAACTGAATTCAGCCAATCAATTTTCAGAGCTATAATCAAAAGACAAAATATATTACAAAATATGTTGAAAATTGTTTTGGGATTTAATTTTAGTTTGATGGGCTAGGTTCCTGTCCAGGGTCTTTCTATGTGCTGCTCACGTCGGTTTCCCCCAGGTACTCCGGTTTCCTCCCGTCTCCAAACATATGTGATTGGGCATAGGTGAATTGTCTACGCTAAATTGTACATAGGAGTGAATGTGTGTGTGAATGTTTGTCTGTCTCTAAGTGTTAGTCCTGTGATTAACTGCTGATTGTACAGGATGTACCCCGCCTCACACCCTAAGTTAGTTGGGATAAACTCCAGCGCCCCCACGACCCTGAACAGGATGAGCGCTAGATAATAAGTGAATGAATGAATGAATGAATGAATGAATGAATGAAAAACTTCAGGAATTTTCAAAATAGAGGAGTTTTGTGCTAACTGGATATCTACATAAGCGATAACAAAAACTGACTTGCTTCTTGGAGGTTCTTGTATTGTAATTTTTAGCTGTGGTATAGGAGGAATAAAACACTTGCTTCCGCATTGGTATGGAAAAACAATAAGCGTAACCTAGCTTCCTCACCTCAATCGGCCTAAGTCGTAACCACCAGTGATGAATTAGCCGTGATAGTGAATCGCGCTGATGTGCTGCTTCACACCCGTACCTCTGCAGTGTGCACCAGGGTGAGTTATTACTCTGGAATATCCCAAGCATGTTCTTTTGATAACAACAAGAATTCACCTTATGTGTCTCAGACTTGTTTCTTATTAACCGGAGCGCACTTAGCAATCATGTTGATTGAGCTGTACTAATAAATTACTTGTTAGCAACTTCATTGCCTGTTAAATGAACTTGCTCTGAATAAATATTGCATAAAGGAATTGTGATTTTCCTTCACACAGCCACGCTTCGCTTTCCATCTGACACTTTTCTTTGTCCTGTTGTTTTTTTTCCATATCCTTCTTCTGACCTTTTCTCAGAACCTGACCCTTCCACAACCTTCATGCCCATAACCATAAGCTATTTACTTTATGTTTATTTCTAAGGGACACGGTTTCCCGACAGCGTCTTTAGCAACGGCTTCACCGTCAGCGACCCGATGGCTTCCCGTCTGGAGCGTCGTTCAGCACGACCCCATGCCGCTCGCTAGAACTGTTCTATTATCTTTCCTTCACTTTAAGCTGCAGATATGATTACACATATCACCCATATAAACACACGAAAACCTGATGTGCTGGAAAAAAGACGCTTCTCTTCTGTAATCAGACATGAACACGTATTATGTTTATTCATATTTGCTTCAACACAAAATATCGATTTTCTAACAGTATTAATTAGTGAGATTAATATGAAAGATATCCGCTGCGATTCCAAATAACAGCCCTCGGGTATTGTTTCCACTTCCCTCTCCGCCGTGCTACAAATATATAAATTAAATCAAAGATAGATGCACGCCAAGGGAGCGAGAGGATGGATTTGTTTCCACGCAGCGTGTCTGACACCAACAGGAGCAGTGTAATTAAGGAGCATCTTTCTTCCTTCTCCTCCTCATCCTCATGGTTGTGAAACTTAATCAAGTCCTTTTTCACTTTCCTCCATTAGAAATGGGAGAACCTGTCGCTCGAGCAGGCCATCAATTAAAGTAACAGCAAAAGCCGAGCTTTCCGCGCTCTCTAATGTAGCGCCAGACGAGAGACACATTACCAATGAATACAAGATCCTGTGCTGGCTTAAGTAACATTCGTCTGGGGAGGGAAACGTTCAGAAATTGAATTAGCGATCGTTTTTAATACGCCACCTGCACCTCTGTGATGCATTAACATCCTCTACAGAGTTGCTTCTTGGCTGGAAATATTAAATGGACTGGGTACTGGATTCTGTTGCTTTTTGTTTATTTATGTGGGATATACTGTATGTGGAATATCTGTAGGGATAAAAGGAGGGAAGAGTTCCACCACCATAAATTTGATTCTTTTTTATAACAAGTGCTCAAAGAAAAAACTCATTTGTTTTAAAGCTTTGTTCACCAAGCTCTGACACTGGAGACTCCTTCTGTAAAACGTTGGTAGACTTTATATCTCCTCATAGAAAACTTCACCGTATCTGAACGTCACTTACATTAATCATTGTGCAAGCCCTTGTGTTATAGCAACAACTAAGAAACTAGTAGAATGTTGCTAATAAGAATTTTAATTATCTGGATATTCTGATAGTTATTACAGATAAGGTTAAAAGGTTTTTCATTCATTCATTCATTCATTCATTCGTTCATTCATTCATTCATTCATTCATTCATTCATTTGTTCGTACATTGTCTAACGCTTATCCTGTTCAGGGTCGTGGGGGCGCTGGAGTCTATCCTAGATAACTTAGGGTGTGAGGCGGGGTACATCCTGTCCAATCACCAGTTAATCACAGGACTAACACTTAGAGACAGACAACCATTCACACACACATTCACTCCTATGGACAATTTAGAGTAGCTAATTCACGTTTGTAGGCAGGAGGAAACCGGAGTACCCTGTGTAAACCCGTGCAAGCACGGGGAGAACATGCAAACTCCACAAAGAAACACCCTGGGTGGGAATCAAACCCATTACCTTCATGAGGTCCACTATGCCACCGTGCTCTGTTAAAAGTTTTTGATTAATGAAGATAAAGACTGCACTTACATAATAGAAATAAGTATAAGCCCCTATACTGTAACTTTTGTTTTATAACAAGAACTCTTTAAAATTATACGATTCTGTAATGTTTTTTTAAAATTGTATCCAGTAGCAACGACAACTGATTTAAAAAAAACAGGCTTTAAAAAGCAATTTAGTTGAGTGACTGTTATTTTGTTAATGTGGACATGCTTGTGTTCAGTTCCTTTAAATCTTTATTACAAAACCTTATTATTCGCTTTGCTGGATGATGACCGATTTCTCAACAGTACACAAAGCCATGTGAATGGAAGGAATAAAAATCATGGCAAAAACAATAAAGATCCCAAAGAACTTCTCGGAGCGTTGCTCTGATTAAGTCCTCAGCCCGGTGAGGAAGCTCGTAGTTGACGCGATGGGAAAAGTCTGCGTAAAATCGCCTGCATTTGATGAAGGATCTGTGCAGGTAGAAAAGATGAATGAGTCGCATGAGCCAATATTCATCACTCCGATGTCCTGCACTTCCGCCTCAGCCTGTGACACAAGATGAAGAGCGGTGGGACACGCAGAACGACCTCGGCTGACAGCCTCGTACAGAAGCACCGGCACGATAGAAACGCATTACCTGAGCTCTCCAGAAATATTGCAGCACTGCGCTTATGAATAGTGTGAAGGCTCAGCCCCGGCGCGTCACACAAGGACCGAATTGAGAGCATTTTATTATTTTATCCTAGTTTATGGAGAGCGCTTGCACGACCGTGCCTCTCTCTGGGAAAAAGAGCTGTCTAAAAATATATGACCGGATCGATCTGCCCAGGTTTAATGTCTTTCATTTCTTCCGATCGACCGCACGGCTCTCGTTTTGTCAACACTGCCATAGAGCGTATGACTTAATGCACTGGGTATTTCTGCTCACATCCACTCACTAGCATTTCGTTTGTTTTTGCACTTTCTGAGCACTTGGTCATTGTGATTATCTAAAGCTTTAAAAAAAAAAAAAAAAAAAAGAACCCAGAAAAAATTAAGAATAAAGAATAAAGGCGACTATGCTTCAAGTTCTCATCTTGTCTTCTAAAACTAACCAGTTTCACACAAACAACCAAAATAACTGCACTTACGGCATACGCGCACAAGGCGCTTTCCTGTAATTTCCCTGGATTACAGGTTTTTTCCAGTTAAATTTTATATGTTTCTACGAATTGGGAATGAAGAAACATCGGCCCACAAGTCCTACACGGTTATGCTTTGTGTTCCCATATGTGCAGGATTAAAGGTGCAATTTGTGATGTTTAAACACATCACAGAACAGCAGGTGGTGCTGAAAGTTACATACTGTCACTTTAATAAGGACATTACAGGATGCCGAAGCAATGTATGAAAAATGTCATACGTTTCAGATATTATATTTCCACACAATATCAAAGTGTGTGTCGTATGTGTTGGGGGATAATACCACCATTATCCGAGTCTTTAATCTGATCATCTTGGAAAAAACGCCTTTCCTTTATCGTTGTCAGACTGCACTTGACATAATGTCTTGCGACTTCATGTTGACGACGAAAGAGTATTAAAAAGATTCTTTTTTTCCGCATCCTTAGGTGAGGTGTGACCTTGGTTTGACACGGTTCTTTGCTTTAAGGTCTAATCGCTCGAGCACAGCCATCCATCACTGCGTGTTTCCAGGAAAAACAAATTACGGCTCTCCGCTGGCCACATACACGTAACCGATCGATAACGGAGTGCCCTGCCCGAAATGCCACCCGTTTTAGATCATTTCTAATCATCTTGTTGGCTTTACACTTATGCCAAGTCAGTGAGTGGTGTGTGTGTAAGAGAGAGAGATAGAGTTTTCTGGATCCTATATAAGAAAAAAGCATATGTGCTGCTGACAGTACTATACAACACACACACACACACACACACACACACACACACACGTTTACATACCTACATCCACATGTATGCTGTGTAACACACTTCAGGCTATTATAGTGTGGACAAACTCATTATAATTTTGTGTTTTTGTGTGCGTCTTTTTTTTTCCTTCACCGGTCCCACCTTTGAGAAATAACTTCAATACACCCATTGAATGATCTATGTGAGCTTTACATGTGTCATATTTTTCCTTTTTTTCTACACTCAACACACCCTGCAGCGTGGCCAATTTAGCCGAACTGTTGCACAGAATTTTATTATTCTCATTTCCTCACTTTTGCAAATCACAGCGATTAAAGGATTAGCCAAGTGCCTTACAGATCATTAACTACACATCAATATTGGTTTGACACCCTTGACCCGGCCATGTAACCTTTTATGATATAGGGCTAATGATACGTTTGTACGATCGACAAATCTTAATCTGTAAAAATGTGCCAAATTAGCCAACATTTAAATTCCGTGCTAGCTAACCAGATTATTTTTATCTAGTAATGAAGTCACATTCAGTCATGGGGTTGTTGGGTTTGTTTAAATCTAATTTCAAAATGCTGTCAGATATCTTGCAATCTTTTCTGACCATTATCTAGCTAATGAGTCTATATGCTAATTTGCAAGCCTGATTTTAGCTAGTGATGTAATAAAATTCCAAAATTTCATATGCTTACCATCAAAACGGCTAGCTATATTGCACGACAACGCAATTATAACGATTTCATATTAGTATTTAATTAGTAATGTAAGCACATCAGTATTTGTCAAAGATGTGTGGGATGTGGTGGCTCAATGGTAAGGCTCTGGGTCAGTGATCAGAGGGTCGGGGGTTCAAGCCTCGCACCAGGCAAGCTACCATCATTGGGTCCTTGAGTAAGGCCCTTAACCTCACTTGCTCCAGGGGCGCTGTTCGTTCTGGCTGACCCTGTGCTCTGACCCCAATGTTCAAATTCATATGCTGGGATATGCGGAATAAAAACATTTCACTGCGTATATGTGATAAATAGGATCTGAAAATGAAAAAGAAAAAAAGATTCATTGAAGACTCATTAAGTTCAAATAAAATTACAAAATGCAATCACATTAAATGAACTGCCTTGCATTACAATTGGTTAGCTAACAAGTTCATATGCTAAATACCCAGCTTGCTATTTAGATATTAAATAAATTACGTTACCCCATATGTCAGTTACCGAACTTATTATACAAGTATAATATAAGTATATAATATAAATTATTATATAATAATATATTACATAAATCAACTTGCCATCCAACTACCAACCTAGCTAAGGTACTACAGGTTTTATTTAGCAGTGTAAACTAATGAAGTTACTCAGATGCCTTGCAATGGTCAAGTAAAATCTGGATTAATAGCTAGTGTGGTAATTAGTTAATCTCGAAATAAATCTAGCGGAGAACAAAAATGTTGTTGCATGTTACCACTTAGTAAATAGTCTGCTAGGTAATTATCTTATGTTGTGGTTTTTAGGCAGACTTTAGGACATAAAATCCTATTTAAAACTTGCCAGCTGAAATTTTTTAACATCTGTTTTTCTCCCTCTCAGTTTACATAAATAAATAAGCTACGCCAAACACTACTTGCTGGCTTGAAAAGGAGATTGCATCAGATGGCTAGGCCTTTGCTCCTTTGAAGCGTATTCCTTCAGGTATCAGAAAGCCGGTCTAACAAACTTCACTCGAGATAATAAAGTACTGAATGAAAGTTGCAGTGTCAGTCAGGAATCTCAGGGACTCATTTTCATGTTTATTATAATAATATAAGAATAATCATGCTCATTTGCATTAATACTGATTGAATATCAAGAATTAACACTGATGATCACTGATTGGAAAATTGGAACAATGGTGATTATGAATTGGTTGTTAGAAATAATGATCAGTGATTGGTCTTTGGGACAAACAGTGGCGATGCATGATTGGTCTTTAGATCAATTACTGGAAACGCAGTGATTTGTTGTTATGGACAGTGTTAGTCCATGATTGAGTATTGGGAACAGTCGTGATCTGTGATATGATGTTTTGACATACACTGCTTATTTGTTGGCAAGAATGGCGGCAACAGTGACCGGTCCTCAGGGCACACAGGCTATTCGGTGGTGGTCAGTAATTAGTCATCAAGAAAAACTTCATCAGTATTTCTGATGCCAGAAAAGGTGTGTCTCCCACCAACCTCCCTCGCCCTCTGAATCCTTTATTCGAAAAGAAAATTGTTTCAACAATTGTCTAATCATAACTGCTCCTTTGGCCTAAACAACAAATCAGTACTCAAAGTCAATAAACCAACACTGCTGCCCATTCTGTCCACAAAAAGCCTCTTCTTTCCATCCTTTTCTTTTTTTATGTTTCTTCTTTTTCGCTCAATAGCTGTGTGTATTGATTCCGGAGATAACTCTTGGCCCTGCACCTCATATTATATTATTAGATTATTAGAGTACCTTTGTTGGTAGGATGAGCGAGAAGATCGAATCCCACTGGTCATCAAAAGAATCGTATCTCTCCATCTTATTGGATCGTAACAGCCTCGTAATACCACAGAATCACTTGTTGTTTGGCATGTGTGCAGTTTTTCCTTTTTCTTTCGTTCACTGTCTCTCTTTCTTTCTTTTGGCCTTTACCCGTATGCCATGGTGATGGAAAAATTGTTCTTGGAAAGACAGACAGGATTTTCTGGAAGTCATTTATTACTGAGAAACGGGGCGATCAATCCGACATGTGACAGAAGACGCTACAGAGAGAGAGAGAAGCAGGACAGAAAGTCTGCCTTGTTGGCATTAATAGAAGAAGCTGATGTAATTAAGATATATTGGCTTTAGGGATGTGATTATTGCAGGTTGGCCATGCAACAAGGGACTTAACGAGCTTTTCATTTTCTTTTGTCTCAAACAATTCATAAATGATGATGCCAATAACGTAGAGGAAGTCGTCTTAGTTTGTCACATAGTCGACTAAGATAGAGAAAATTACCCCAATTTGCATCGCAGAGCTATATATTGTGTTATTGTGTGTGTAAACAGCTGCTTGTTTCCTGACCACTAGCCAATTTCAAAAATATACCCATCAAACCAGTCAGGGAAAAAAGCTTGCTGTTGGATGCCACTGAAAAGATTATTTTAGATTTGTATAAATTTCATAGCAAGGATGTGATTTGAGCTAAAAGAACCTCCCAGTGCTATTGATAAAGCCACACATTCATTGTGATGGACTGCCTTAATACTGACCCGCATCGAGCTCTTTGACTGTCTCGGGTCTGCCTCAAGCTAATTAACCTCTCTAATGCTCTTCCTGACATCTTTATCCTGACCACAGCGTCCCTGCGCTCTATATTATCAGCCTAGCTTTGCACTTTCCTGTAGCCTCAGTGGCTTCGGGGTTATAAATATAGGCTTTGGTAAACTGGTTTTAGTTTACACAACATTTCCTGCTTTCATTTCAGAGTCTGCCTTAAAGAAATGATTGGGTTTCAATTTTATGATGACAATTTGGGAAATTTGACCACTTAGGCAAAAATACAAAAGGCAATACTTTCCCCCCTCATACCCCCAC
>JAOUQX010000002.1:1531624-1542179 GCA_028566295.1 Liobagrus marginatus
TGTGTGTGTGTGTGTGTGTGTGTGTGTGTGTGTGTGTGTGTGTGTGTGTGTGTGTGTGTGTGAGTGGGTGTGTGTGTTGTGTGTGCAGCACAGTGACATATAGGACATATACTTTAAAGTCTGTAAACCTCAGTGATATTTAAAAAATAAAAAAAAGAAAGAAAAAGAACTTTGAGTTTTTTATTTAATATTAAATTATTATTATTATTAATATAAAAAATAACTTAAATAAGTTACTCTGCCTTAAATAAAACATTAAAATGAATGTAAAAAAACAACAACAAAAGAAAACTACTAAAACAATTATATTTAATGCTACAGGTACTTTCTGTTTATTCGTCTTTGTCACGCCCATGGACTGTTTCCAGGCCGGCCGCCAGAAGCCGCCCTTCCTCCTCGATGATTGTTTTTGAGTTCATCTTCATGTGCCTTGAACTGTGTGTGTTCTTTTGGTTTATGTTTGAAAGTTTAATAAAAACCATGTACCATGTACAACCACGTTATGAACTCCACTGCGTTTGTGTCTACTGCACCTCGCTGCTACGGCGGCTACAACACACCCAGCCGAGTGTCACAGCCTTTTATTACATATTAAAAATAAAGTGTATAATTTGTAAAGATCAAACAAGATTACAGATACTTTAGTGTTCAGCCTTTAAGTGAATATTAAAAAAACTTGTATTTTATGTGGCAGGTAATTTCTGGTTTTTCAGTCTTACAAAATGTAACAATAAAAGCAGACTAATTAAATTTTGCTCAACAGAATTTGTGTGTTTTGTTTATTGAGTGTGACTGTTGCTGGTGAAACATTCAAATTTTCTTGTATTACTATTTCGTTTTAATAAAAGTAAAAAATATATATATATACAGTATATTCATAGATGAGACTTTTGTTCCCAGGATCACTCTTAACGCATTGCTTTGCTAAACGAGCTAAATGATGGTGTGTTCCGTTACACCGACCTCCAGCACCGAGCTAACGCTTTGACCTTGAGTCATCTGCAGCATGAATAACATCATTAACTTTCCAATATCCTGATATCTCTCAGGCCCTCTATAGCCAAGCTGTGGAAGAACAGTATTCACTTAGGGGTTGTGCGGGTTTTTTTGTTGTTGTTTTTTTGACAGCGAAGGTTACATCTTTTTTTGTTTTGCCTTCTGCTCTATTATGTGAGCAGCTGTGCCATTTTCACTTTAGACTAAAAACCCATAAAATTTTATTCCTGTCTTTCCCTGGGCATCATGAGCTCTGTGTGTGCAGGTGTGATCCCCGGTGAAGGATGTTAGCCAGCATAGAGTCATCTTTCTAAATATTCCCTTTAGAGTCCTTATGAGGTCTTCCGACTCGGCGGCTTTGTAAACAATGCGGCGTGTTAACGCGTCGGTCGTTTGTTTGTGCGTGTTTACTACCGGCCTTCGTTTGGCCTGATGTTCGGCTGCATATGAAGAGTTTACGAGCTTCATACAGCGGCAGATGGACTTTTAAACAGAGTTGTAAGAAAACATCTATGTGTTAGATGAGCAATGACTCACGGAAGCAGAAATATGCTATTTTTGTATTAACCATGTTTTACAATAAGCTGTGAAACGTGTGCTTTACTACAGTCTTCTGAGTGCTTTATAATTTGAATGCACGTTCCCTGAGGCCTCTGCTTGCCCAGCATACTTGCTAATGAATTTATAATTAGTAAGACGTATTGAGAAGCACTGATTAGCAGTTGCTTTACAGATTATCAATTGATTATTTATTTTTTTTAATTGAGTCATTTTTATAAACTGGAAGTGGGCAGATTCAGACGATTGTTTGCCACAGGCTTTAACTGCCTGCAAAAGGAGAGATCATGTGTAAATGTGTGATAACCTAGCGTTGACATGTACACTCCTTCAGCTCTAAACAGTAAAAGGCGGCTTTATAATGCCTTCACGCTCACCGCTTGTATAGCTGATGTTCTTTATGACTTGAGCGATAACAGTATCGGATATCTCCAAGCCAAGCTCGCTCAATCGACCGTACAGGGGGCCCACAGTGTGGTGTGCTAAATGCATGGGTTCCCTACGGAGTGCATATCAAAGGGTATAGACGGGCACGCAGATGACAAACTACAGATCAGTGTCTGTATCGCTGAGATAAAGTCATTCCTCCAGGACGTCTCCTCTGGCCTTCTTTGCTGCAGAGAGGCTCTCGCATAATTGAGAACGAAAGTCACAAGCACAGCACATGCAACTATTCCTCCTGTTGAGGGACAAGATGAAATTCCAACTAAACTTCCCCAAACACAATAATAGACACATATAAAACTTGAACATATGACATGTTACATAGTGTTTAAGTCCTAGTATTATAACTCACACTAATGATGCTAGTTTTAACTGCACCAGTATATAACTTTATAAGTTTATAATGCACCATGAAGTGTTAGTTCTAATGTGCTATAAACACGTCATGCAGAATGCCTTTTATACGAGAGTACCGTAATGTTATAACTCACTACAACAGTCATACTGCATAATGACGCTGTTAAGCGTCTGAACTGTAAATGATTATAAACATGATCCTATGTAGCCTCATAATGCACTTAAGTAAGCTGACATTATGAAGGCATTTCATTAGTCATAACATCAAAACAAGCATACGTTAACACGTATTGTTGCCGGTCTGCAGGAACGAGTCGAGATGAAAGAATAGAGTTTGAAAGGATTTGTCCTTTGTGTTATATTTCTTTCTCGCTGTGTTTTCAGCAGTCTCACACTTACAAATGTGCAAATATTCACATTGCTCGTCAGTGCTCCTGTTCCTGTTTGAAAAATCTAAAAAAAAATTCTATCCCAGTAGTTGCTATAGTACACATGAAATGTATGGAAGACATTACAATCTATTATGGATAAATAAACCACTTCTATTGCATTATAATTGCATTGATGTAGGTTCTAGGTTATAGATAATACCCTATCCAAATAATTTTATATGTCCTATCTAAAAAGGTTCATATCCAGTAGAGTTCTGACATGGAGCTTTTGAGCGGTTTATAAATCAGCAGAGTTCTAAGTTGATTAGTTTCAGCACTAAAATGTTTAAGAACTAATAAATTAAGAACGTAAAATGCCTTCAATTGACCGATAATCGCTTTCACTGATATTTTACCAGATATTTAAGCTTTTTTTTTATTATTGATTATCAATTTTTTTTATATCAAACCCACCGATATAGGACACCATCTTGTGGTTGTTTTGTGAATTAGGTTCAGTTGTTTTTACAGATTTTTTCTGCATTAAAGAGGTATAAAATGAATTTCTAAGAATATCGGGCATGAAATCAGATCTTGGGCGGTCATTGTAATAATTTGTCTGCAATCTGTCTAATCTGTGATATCGTTAACCATGAGATTCCTACCCTTGGATGCGCTCTTAGCGCTTCTCGCTCTTTTCTCCTGCTCTGTCCGTGTCACGCTCATTTTATTCTTATCAGTAAAATGCTTGTGCATGCGTTCCTCTCCGGGCCGGCGCGTGCTGCGTCGCCGGCGTTCCCCCATGCTCTCCACGTTTCAGCTTAATTGTGCCGATTTGCAGGCAGGAGATGGAGCATGCATAATCAGTTCCGACGCTCTGATCGAGGATTCGCCACTTTTTCTCACATCAAAGCCGTAGTTATTGGTGGTGTAGTCTAAAGCTCCCTGAAGAGTAGAAGAACAAAGCTATATAACACTGCTGCACGTAGAAGTCCCTCTGAAGGATTAGAAAAGTGCAGCGCTGTGGATTATCTGCTGTTTATCATTTTTCACAGCGTCTCTGAATATATTAGCATTTCTATGCTAACATATCACGTGGATGACGAACGTGCCATGAAACGGATAAGTGAGAGCGTAACGTTTTAGGGAAGGAGCCTCCATTGTCAGCGCTTGGTCGCAGAGTTTTAGAAAATGTTCAAGACAGAGGAGGTTACACTTTGAGGCTTCTCAGTAACATGACAGTTACAGGAACAGGTGAACTTAAGTACCTATGTAAGTGAATGGATGAAAATAAGACGTGTGGTAGGATTCTGAATCTGTATGTTACTGTGTATAAACTTCTGGGTTTCGGGGTTGCAATTTCTTTCCAAATTATTAACAACTTAACTTTTTTGTGATATAGTTTAGGGTTAGGGTTAGAAATAAATAAGAATGAGAAGAAGAAGAAGAAGAAGATTTAATCAATAGTCTGAGTCTTCAATCTAATGTTTAATTGATTTAGTTTCATCATGGCTTCAAAAAAAAATGTGATATTTTGTGGTATGTAGTTTAAATGATAAATAAATAAATACATTCATTCATTATCTAGCGTTTATCCTGTTTATGGTAGTGGGGGCGCTGTAGTCTATCCCAGCTAACTTAGTGTATGAGGCAGGGTACATCCTGTACAATCAGCAGTTAATCACAGGACTAACACTTAGAGACAGACAACCGTTCACACACACATTCACTCCTATGTACAATTTAGAGTAGATAATTCACCTATGTACAATCACATGTGTTTGGAGACTTGAGGAATACTAATAATACTACTACTACTACTACTACTACTACTAATAATAATAATAATAATAATTAACATAATAATTGTAATAATAAACATTTAATAATAAACATATGATTATAATAATAAACAATTATAAATAATAAACGCTCTGACCCCAGCATTCAAATTCATATGCTGGGATATGCGGAATAAAAACATCTCACTGCATGTATGTGTATGTGATAAATATGATCTGAAAATGAAAAAAAACAAAAAAACAAAAAAAAACATATCCCCTCCATTTGTATTGGATGTGTTTAAAGCATTCATTCCAAATAGTGTATCTGTGTAGCTGTATTTTTAGACAGTATTCATTAGCACGTTGCTGTGATTAAGATACTTAAAAGAGCCCAGGACATGATGTTGTAGGAAAATAATCAACTTGAGGGTTTAATAAGGAACTCGGCATCATCACACCACACTTAGAAAAAAACACAGAGCGGTTTTCTGTTTAATTCCTTGTTTGGGAAGTGAAGTTTTTAATGCTTTATTAAAAAAGGGTTTACTCCTAAATCTTATACCTCTCCTTTAAGTTTCTCTAAATCTTCGACTGTTCTGTCTCTCTCTCTCTCTCTCTCTCTCTCTCTCTTTCTTTCTCTCTTGCTTTTTCTGTATCTCGTGTCGAGTTAGGATTAGTTCTTCATCACCAGTGAATTCAAAAGCAATCCAGCCGTCAAGCCATTTGTCACTTAGAGTTATGAAGACCGATGAGATACGAGGTCTGAAAGAATCCACTCGTGATTCCCGACACTCAGGGAAGTAATCATGCTTTTATATCATCACGCTTTGAAGGACGCACTTACACCAGGCCCGAACAGGTGCACTCGTCACCATCTTCTTCTTCTTCTAAAAGATAATGAACATCTAAAGGAGCAATCATATCTGCGAGACTAATGAGGATAAACTGTGACGATACGACAGCTAATCGAATTACGCCATGCATTCTATCTGAGGCAAGGAACAGATTAGAGACTCGAGTCTTCATCTTTTTCAATCAGATCAATGAACAGTTTGTAATGCAGTGGAGTAATTGTAACCATTGTTTAAACGTTAAACGCTCCAAAGCACTTACATTTTTTTCCCTTTCCATTTTTCTAATTCGCGAACAGCTGACAAGGATGACAAGGAACAGCTGACATCTTATTTCCTACTTTTTCCACCTTCTTCTTATCAGGGTTATTATAACCTCTGTTGCATAAGAGTAGGTGCAGTGGCATGTAATGGTTCACAATATAAGCTGATATTATGAAGCCATGTATAATACTCCGAAAGTTTTATGATGTGGAAGTGTTTATTCAAGGATGGGCATGAAACCCATGTAACTAAAGCTCCCTTGCATCAGGTGTGTTCAATTATTCCGAAGTTGTATGCAAAACGTAACATCACGCTGTCATGATGACGTGCGTCACGTGACAATATCAACATGGCAGATGCAATATGTTCGAATTTCATCCATACTACCCATAATAATACTCGGTAAGTACGTTCTAATTCAAACGTAGTACTGAATAGTATGCGATTGCGGATGCAGCCTTGGTCCTCCCCATGCCACCCTAGTCAGAGATGGTATCTTCCAATTTCTGATTGGCTGAATATGCCTGATTCAGGTAATCAGTACTAGATAGGGCAGGGGTAGTTTGAAAGCAAGCAGGACAAAGGAACTTAAGGAACATGGGTTGCCTACCCCTATGTTGATTACAGGCTTATGTCAAGAATTATAATGTGAACCACATCATTGTCGTTATAGTGTTTGCTGCTTTGTTTATGTCCCAACCGCCTACATTCGAATCTACTCATCACTTTAAGGAGGAAAGTGTCTTCCTTATGTTCTTTCCATAATGTGAGCTGGAACGGTTCGTTTTGTCCACTGTGTGTTTTTTTTTGTTTTGTTTTTTAAATGACTCCAAATGAGATTGGCTTTGAACCAAGGATGTAAACGTAACCTATCTGCTGCTAATACAGCCTTTTGGAACGTCCAAAAGATGCGAGAGCAAAACTGAGCTATTTCCCGCACTCCATAGAAAATAGCTGAAATGACTTCCCGGGCAGGTTCGCTCAGTTCTGCCGCTTCTCCGTCTCTCCTCTCTCCCTCTGGCTTACCAAGCTCCCAGAGGTTGAACAGATCAGCCACGGAGGTGGTTTTGCTTGTGGCTGTGACATAATCCTTTCATAATCTTTCCATATTTGTTTGGAGGTGAGCTCCGTTTTGCTATTATTGGAGTGACATATTATCCGACCTGTGAAGTTAAGCAGGCTTGCAAAATTGGATGCACCGGAGGGAGGGAGCCAAGGCTGAGATCATAAATCCTATTTCGCTTGGATTTAGATTTTTCTTTTCAGCTTCCTGCGATTTGTTGGAGAACAGGATTCCGAACATCTACACGATTATAATTGTATCAGAGCCGTTTTGTGTGAAGTGTCGTGTGTGTCGTGCTTTTTCGGCTGTGGAAGGAATTCATGAAGTGAATAAAGGCTGTGTGTGTGTGTGTGTGTGTGTGTGTGTGTGTGTGCGTGTGAATGTGTTTTCATGAATTTATGAGGACACAAATGTGTATAATGATATGGGTATTACACTGGTATTATGACATAGGCATGTTTTATGAGGACATTTCATGAGTCCTTATAAGTAAAATAGCTTTAAAAACATAATAAACAATGTTTTATTAAAAGTGTAAAAATGCAGAATGATTTGTGTGATGTGTAGGTTTAGGAGTAGGGGTAGAGTAGGGGGATACAATGTACAGTTTGTACAGTACAAAAACCATTATGCCTATGGAATGTCCTCACAAAGATAGCAAAACACGTGTGTGTGTTTTATCACTGACTAGCAATACAACACACTGTTTTGAATGACATGACTCGTTAAGTTTTACACACTTAAGTTCTTGAATCTTGTTCACTCCAACGAATCATTTGTTAATAATTTGTATTCATTTATACGCCGTCTAATGCAATTCTAATCGTTTTATTTTTATGCGGCACCAAGCGCCACTATATCGTTGCGGTTGAAATTGGTGTAAGAGAAAATAATGGAAATGTTAAAAGATTGAAAGACTTTTTACACACAGTTTGTTTGGTCTGAATCAGAGCCAAATTCATTCTTTTGAATCGTTGGGCTTGTTTAGCACTTTAACAAATAAACCAATAATTTTTTGAAGTGGTGTATGTAAGACTGAAAGTGCCCTTGTAACATGTTTGTTTTTCATTAGTGGCAAAACTGCACGTAGGAAATGGAGTCAGCGGTTAATAAACCCGTAGGCAATTATTTAAAGAACTACTTTTATTTGTCCATCTGGTGTATATATTTTTTTATCTTGAGTGCTTTGTTGTTTAGGTACTGTCTCTGATTTAGTCTGGTTTAAATTGGTTTTGAGTTTTTATTTTCGCTGGTTATTAGTTTAGTTACACACCGTGTTGCTGCTTTTCTTCTTTGCAAAGTTTTGCTATGCAAAACTGGATATCGTGCGCCATCTTCCTGATCTGAAATTTGGAGTATTTACTGAAATATGAAATATTCAAATTTGTTAATGTTAAAAAACAATTTGGATTCAGTTGTGCAGCTCAGTTGATTCAGAGTCAAATGGCATTCACTTGCTTCCCAACCAAGTTGTGTTTTTTTTTTTCTTATAATTTTCAAAAAGCAGCTAAATTTACTTTTGTAATTTAGGCAAATTGAATTTAGGTTACAAATTTGCGTCAGAGTAGAAGGGCGTTCACTTTGTTTGCACCCGAGCGTAATTGAATTCTCAGTGATTATACGAACACACCAGAGTTACAGACGTGTTGTTTTCTCATTTGCATCTCTGAAGATTTACTACAAATGATTCATTTTCACCTCCAAAGATCATCATTCGTCTCAGTTACACTTCGAACCAACCATTATCGCATTTAGTCATGCAATTTGTGTAGCTGGTTGCTGACCGAAGGCTTCGATTTGATGGCAGCTATCCGTCTAACAGCACTGTTTCCTTCAGACACAGATTGATAGAGGGCATTAAAACAGCTCATCGCTACCATCAGAGCTTTAGACTAACACTCAGCAAGGATTTCATTAACACACCAGGAGATGAAGAACTATTTCTCTATTCATAGCTTTTCTGAAAGCTTTAATCGCAGCGTTCTATAATTTCAGCGAGGAGATTTAACACGATGACTATTACTCAATAAATGGCACTAAATGATTTGAAGCTTGCTTACAAGTAAGCGATTGAGGGTAGTAGTTTAGGTCTTGGCCTTGGAATCTTGTTTTAAATGGATAAAAAAATAACTGGTTATCAAATACAGAGCATTGCATTTATTACAAAACGAGCCAAAACTTGTCCTTTGGGGATTTGTTTTTTAATTTAGAAAAATCTATTTAATTAAATCCAAAGAGCCTTAAATAATCGATTCATTGGTGTGTGAAGGTATGGATGGTCAAAATAGATGGGAGGATAAACAAATAAGGAACAGACTGATTGACCAATGGATGGATAAATGGATAGACATATACTTTTCGGCTAGTCGCCAAAGCATTTCACTGTATGTTGTACCACGTATAATGTACATGTGACCAATAAACTTTGAACTTTTATAGCTGGAGGTTTGGATGGATGGATGGACAAATACACAGTTGTACAGATTCATTGATAGATTGGTTATGAACCAACACACGGTTCCCAGGAAGCTTTTGGAGTTCTCCTAATGGGACACACCAAATAAACAAAGGGCTGCTATGTGGAACCTTCTTTTTAAACAGTTGCTCCAGCATGGATGAATGGATAGATTGATACTTTCATGGGTGGATTTATTAATTGGGAGATAGATGGATGGATGGATGGATGGATGGATGGATGGATGGATGGATGGATGGACAGACGGATGGGTGGTTGGAGTGATAGATACATAAACATATACATAGTTGCACAAATTCATTGATGGATAGGTGGATAATGATTTGATGTTCTACCTGTTGATTTTGCAACTTAGTTATAAACCTACAGATGGTTTCATGGAACCATTAATAGTTCTCCTTTACGTACAAACCAAGGCGGTACTTATTGATCACATTAATCGGGTCTTAATGTTTGAGACAGATAATGAAATCAGGACTAAACTAGTCTTCATTGTGTAGCCTATAAAACTCCACATACTCCCAGTGAGCCTCTTCATCACCTTCCTCATCAAGCTTCAGGAACATGTTTTCATTTCCTTTCATTCACACAGTGGAGCTGGGGACATGTCTTTTAGAGGTCATGTTCTGAACTTTGCCCCGGGGCTTTTTAAGTTCTTTGCCACCTGTTAAAGCTCTGAATAAATTCACACCCTTTAATTTAATTAGCCGCCTGAATCATAACCACATCTGGCAGGTAACGTAAAAAAGGGAATTGGGATAGAAAGAAGTCAGTAATTTACTGTCACTTTGTGTGTTAGAGGCTTTTGAATATGTAGATTTTTCTCTCACCAGAAGCTGAGAAACAGAGGAAAAAATAATGAGTGAAGGTTAGCGTATCTTAATCAAACAGGCTCTTTAATACTGCTTTAACACAATTGTTCATGAATTTGAAACACATTTGATTGATTAATAAACTGATTGACTTCTTTCTTTATTTCTTTCTTTTTTTTTTTTTTAATTTATTTCTTTTGTTTAGTCATTTATTTCTGCATTACAGTCCTTATTTGCGCATAAGTTGTTTGGGAAGGTGGTATTTCAGTGGCTAAGGTGTTGGACTGCTTATGGGATCGTGGATTCAGTTCCCAGCACCACCAAGCTGGCGCAACTGCTCAGTTGGAATAAAACAGAGATAAATGTAAGTAAAATGAGTGATAATTGCAATTGTTTTTAATATTCTAAGAAAAGTGCGAACTGATTCTAGGTATCAGTCTGAAATTTTTTACATTTTTGCCCCCACAAATTACTAGTGAGCCTTAACTGCTAAGGTAGTGCAAGAGAGAGAGAGAGAGAGAGAGAGAGAGAGAGAGAGAGAGAGAGAGAGAGAGAGAGAGAGAGAGAGAGAGCGAGAGA
>JAOUQX010000002.1:1587442-1604106 GCA_028566295.1 Liobagrus marginatus
GTGTGTGTGTGTGTGTGTGTGTGTGTGTGTGTGTGTGTGTGTGTAAATAATAAAGTGAGGCTGCCACGAGTGCCACACAGTCCATAAAGCTGATATACCGGTTATGCGCCTGTCCTGCTTTTCTATCTCCATCTTTCCTTGATGTCCTGCTCTCTCAACGCACACAAACACAGGCCCGAGTTGCTTTTTATCTCCGTGCCCTCTTTCTCGCTCCAAATTAAACCGACCTGCCACAATAAAAGACGCCGCTGTAGATTTGAATCTGTAATTGAAACAAACTGCGTATTGCTATTTCTAATTTTAGCCGGCGTGTCTGACAGGGACTCGGGTGGTCCCCAGTGACCTTGCGCTCCCGGCTGGGAGGATGATTAAAGATCAAGGACTGGAACCATTTCCTTTCAAATAGAAGATGAATGGAGGCTGTTTGGAAGTGGCTGCATTGCCCCGGAGCAATTAGTCTGTGCTCGTGAAGCAGCGAGTACTGTATGTCGAAAGGGGAACGAAATGATTGCGGCTTTCTTCTTCCAAAGTTTCCATGCCGAGGTCAGCGTGAGTAACATCGATATTACCTCTATAAGTGTGTACGTGAAAGGAAGCTTCAAGTATTTGGAATCCTTCAAACATCGTATGCTCCATTATAAGAGCTTGGTGATCGTTAGGTCACATGACCTTAACGTCTATAGAATCATGCCTGTGCTTGGAAGTCACTAGCTCACTTAATATCCCATGCTGTTCTTTCTTAAACTTTTCCTACAAAGTATGGAATGTATGAATTGTCTTTGTTCCAGTATGACCATGCCCCTGTGTACAAAGCTCCTGGCCTCCATGAAGATGGTGTGTTCTGGTTGGAGTGGAAGAACTTGAGTTTCCTACACAGACTCCTGATCCCTTCTGCACACCTTTGAAATTAACTGGAGTCTCCTTACTCAACATTCAGACTACAGAGTCGGATCTTTCTAAAGCTTCGTGATTTATTGAATGAATGAATGAATGAATGAATGAATGAATGAATGAATGAATGACCTCAAATCCACACAGACATGCTCCAGCATCTAGTGGAAAAAGCCTGTATCTGGATTTTTCAAATTTTTTACCCATATAAGCAGTTGACGGTTAAGGGCTTTGCTCAGGGGCTTGTAGCCAGGAAGTGAATCCACAATCAGCAGTCGTGTTTTAGAAAACGAAACATGGCGTAATCTTTCCATAGAAATGTCTGACTTGATGGATTTGGACATCATCAAATACTCAAGATAATTCCTTGTTCCACATGTAATGAATCCAGTTTCAAAATCAACCACACTAAACTTATTCTAAATTTGGATTTTCAAATCAAGAGACACAACGAAGCTGTTTGCTGGGGAGCGATCATCCAGACGAGATGACAGGAGACAGATGAGACAGGAGGGACCAGTCCTGTATTTATTTATTTATTTGAAAAGAGTCTTCTACCGTGTTATCGATCGAGCATGTAAGACAAGCCGCTCGCTCTTAGGCCTGTCAGAGCAGACGGACACGATGGCATTGGCGCTCCCGGCGGAGACATGGCCTCGGATTATTATCTCTCCCAGAAAGGAAAGCCATAGAGTGACTTTCTCTCCGAATTGCGTTCAATGCTACGCGAAATCGCTTAACACACGTTCCGACGAGGACATATGCCGTGAGATCCGCCCTGATCCTAATTACACGCATGATTGAAATCTTAATAATTGAGGATGTCGGCTCAAATCTCGCCTGGAGAGACAGAGGCTCGTTATTTTTAATTTGCAGAATTGGGGTTTGGAGTTGAGTAAAAGCAAGCAGCCGAGAAAGAAGCGTCTTTGTTGGTTCACCGGATGACGTCTTGTTTTCTGGGACAAAAGGAAGATTAAAATATTTTTACACCTGGAAGAATGTTTTATCTTCATTGTTTTATATTCGTACTCCATAGCAATTAAAATATGCAGATTCTTTTGAGCTTTTTTTGTGAGTCTCGTATTTGGACAAATGTTGCATTTACATTTCTGGCAACTGACATTTATATAACTGATCAGTTATGGGTTAAGGGCATTGCTCAAGCACCCAGCAGTGGTAGCTCTGGGAATTAAGCCCACGATCTTCTGAGCAGCAGTCCAACACTTTATCTAGTAAGCTACCTCTTACCCAACACTGAAACTCCTCCCTATACATCACTGGCATTGAGAAGCTGGGGGTTAAGAAGCTGGCAGCTGAGAATTGAACTCACAACCTTCTGATTAGCAGCCCAACACCATAACCACTGAGCTACCACAGTAACATGCTATACATCGCTAACAATTATGAAAACATGTATTTTCATAATTTTTGTAGGTATTTTTGAATTCCTGATTCTATTTGTCCAGAATCTCATTGCTGTTATTGCGTTGGTTCATGAATTTTCAAAAGGCATGAAGTCATTCTTTAATTATATAGAAAGTGATCTTTGTACTGCAGTGTGCTAGAACTTAAGTAGCCTGTTAAGTCTTTTTCTGAACAGGTTTATTACTCTCGCAGTACCTTTCCCGGGTGCTGCTCCCGTTTCCGGGAGCCATTTGTAAAGATTTACATCATCCTCCAGCATTTTAACCCTTTATCATTCAAGTCACTCTTAATCTATACACATTTAAGCACACTGACCGCCGGGACACGTTAAATCAGCCGGAGAGTAAAAACATGACATGGGGAACTTCTTAAATCTGCTGGATTATTCCACCATCAGCGTTTTTCCTCTCTGCTCTGTAATCGATTAGAAGCCGGGCCGCCGCCGTAAAATGAACGATCCGACGCCTTTCTCCGATCTAAATCACACTCCAGGTGTTAGATCTCCGTGATGTACATCCGCAAGCTTTCCACCGAGGACACACTGATGGATTCGCCCCAGCGTCTCAGCTGAGCTCGGCCCAAACCTCTAAATATTTGTTTACCTCCGGAAAAATTTCAGCAATCATTCCATCTGTTTCAAGCTGTTCAGCGAGCGCTTTTTAGCCGATTGAAACTTTTTATTTTAGCCCAAATCGAGTCGTTTGTTTGTCGTGAAGCCGTTCTTCATAATGCCTGGAAAGGAAATCGATTTCAACACGGAACAAATTGCTTTTATTCCTTAATTTCGAATGGAAATTAATTTTTCGGCTTCCTCAATTTTATCAGGTGACAAGTTAAAAGGGAGAATAAGTGGTAAGGCGTTCGATAATAAACTCTGCGTCTTTCAGACTAATGGGTTTAAGACGCCGGAGCTCAGCTGCAATTTTCGCTTAAATGCCGAAAGTTTGGCAGTAGAAGCTCTTTAACCTCCATTAAACAACTTTACCAGACAAGGTGGGCGGAAAGGAAAGGAGTTTTAGCCCGCACTTGAATATACTCGTCTTTTTTCAAAGATGCACAAGTTGGAAATTAAGGACGGATGAAAGGAAGCGGATTAGTGCCGAGGTTGAAGATTTTATGACTATAAATGTGAACAGGGGACACGAGGCAGAGTTTAAGATGTGGGTGTTTTGTTTTTTGTTCTTTTTTTTAAAAAGGAATTAATTACATGAGTTTTTCCGCCACTTATTTAAATGTTTGCATTTGAAGTATCTCATTGTATTTTCTTCTAAATAAAATTCATTTTATTTAATTATTTCTTTAATTATTTAATTACTCAATTAATCCTTTATTAGTGTCGTCTATTTTTCCCCTCGAGTGATTCTGTTTTCTTCATTCAATCTTGTAATTGCTGTTGTTTTATAATTCTATAAAAATAATTTTATTATTCAATAAAAAAAAAAAAACTGTAAAAACCAATAATATATCACTAATATCAACACAATCAATGAGTGTAGGGGAAATTTTTTATATGGAGATAAAATTAAAAATATACGTTTTAGAATATTTGCTGATGATACAGTCATAACTTTTGGATTTGTGATGCTATTTTTATTTTATTTTTTTCTATCTAAAACTTCGTATCTGTTTTGCCTTTAACCCTGAACCCCACGTCTCCGCATGCATCTGCTGTCATTTCTTTCACCTTCTTTTCGATTCTTTGCTCTAGTACTAATCGGCTACAAGCGTTAATAACACCCCCTCCCCTGCACTGCCGGCCCCGTCCTCCTACCAACACATACTGTACACGTCAATAGAAGTACTTATCTTCACAAGAAAACGTATGCCGGAGGCTTTATTTGGATGCCGTTTAAGGTCAGCAATCAGCAAAACACTGCGATCTGCACTTCATGCTAATGCGCAGGGAAAACCACCCGGCTTTGATGGGAAGTGCTCACCGCGCTCTAGCGGTTTATTTTTAATCGGAGCGAGCACCTCGGGTGACCTCTGTGCAGCTCTGCTATATAGAGTCTTGTTGCTGTTTTGGGGGTTGTTTTGAGTTCTTCGGTCTCCATAATTATCATGCTGCTGCTCTTCTTCTACATCATCATTCCTCAGCTCTCTTCTGCGCCCAGTAGGACGCTAATATTCCCTGGCACCGCTCACGCTGGGGCTGTCAGTTATCTCCGAGCCACAGTAAATATCCTGCATTGATTAAGTACATTTGCATAGAGCTTGAGGTGAGAAGCTGAATGCAAACCAGCAGCATTTACACCTGAAATAGCAGGAATGCATCCCTACAATGGGCTAAGGACTGAATACCTGCACTGAGTGCAAGCTGCTCTGGTTCACTGTTCTTTGTTCTGAAAATGGTCACTTAGATCCCTGGACCACCCTGGGGAAAAAACAGAACATCCAAAAAAACTAGCCAGAGGAAAATGTTGGCAACACGGTGCTAAGTTGTTAAAACATCAAACGCTTTTTGACACTGAACGATAGTCAACCCTTAGGTGACGGAAACATCTGCAGGTCTCAGAAATGTAGAGCTACAGTAACTGTTAAATTAGTTTGATTATGGTGTAAATGTTAATTAATGGTCTTTTTTATATTTAACTTTCAAGCTTACCTTGAAGAGAGCCATGACACTATAATTGTGGGCTTAAAGTAAAATGGGATTTATTTATTCATTTATTTATTTATTTATTTAAGCAGCTAGAGCTTTTCATACAGTCTCGTTAAAGCTATACAACAAGCTAATTTCGACAGGATTCGAGTCTCTCGCTGTATTGCAGACTTATCAGCTTCTCTTGTTTACTGATGCGTCGCTAGTGTGTGTGTTGCTTCAGTAAACACCACTGGCTTTCCCTTGCAGCTTAGCGATTAGTGAGCATGCTAAGTGTGTGCAGTTTTTGAGATTTATATCCTGAGCCAGCAAATCCCAGCCCTTTTTACCTTCACTAGAACCACAGGCTATTCAAATAAATTCTGTCTGCTGAAATTGATGCGTCTGTGTGGCGAGCACGTCGGCGATCCCCTGAGCGAGCCTTCATCACATTCGTGAAGAGCCGCATGTGCAGTTCATGGCGACAGGCCGGTGATCCTATTACTGACACTTGGCCCTCATCAGAAGGATTATTATTTAGTAGCACAGGTTGTAGGAGGAGAAAGCTGCCTTTAGAATGTGATCAGCGGCCAGAATTCTGAACGTACAGTGGAACCTTGGGTTACGAATTTAATTCGTATCGGAACTTTACTCGTAACCTGAAAAGTTCGTATCCCGATATGAATTTCCCCATAAGAATGAACAGACACAGTGTTAACATGAACGCTGAGACAATGCTCTCGCTAGGTACACAGGACGCTAACGGATGCGACGAGCTGCGTGGGTGGCGATACGAAAAGAACCAACTTCCCTGCGTTTTTTTGGCGCGCGACGTTCGTATGTTCGTATCCCAAAATTTTGTACGTAACCAGGGGCAACATTTTTGACGAACTGCGATTCGTAACGTTAATTATATGTATGCCGGGGTGTTCGTAGCCCGAGGTTCCACTATATATATATATATATATATATATATATATATGCACAAGGATGCTGTTCTGTCATTGATTTAAATGTGAACAGACATCTTTCTAAACATGCTGGAGGATCTGAACATGTTGATCATGTTGCATTCCTGTTATGATGTGTAAGCTGTTAGGAACTTAGATCTTGTGACATTTTTCAATTCCTGGTCCTGACTCCACCTCTTTTTGTGCTGTGCTTATGTTTATTCAATACAGTGGTTATTTCCAGACTTGTCCTGATTAGTTCCCTAATTCCTTCGACTGTTTACACACTCATGTGTTAAGAGCCTTTCTGAGACACTGTTTTCTTTTTCTTTTTCTTTTTTTTTAATTGAGTTTCGGGTTTTGAATCCTTTTCTCTTCATAGAGGATCTCGTTGTTCCTGTCTGCTCGACCTAGTGTGATACTTGTCTGAGTGTCCAAGGTGGGAGCGGGACTTAGCACGGCACGTGCTGGATATGCGTGTGTAAAAAGAAATCTAAAGAGACCACATTTATCATATTAGACCAAAATTAGTTAGCGATCTAAAACTATAATAACAAGCACTAATACGAGGGTGAAACTTACTTATTAACTAGGGAACTGAAGCTACGTGCATTTATTTCTTTTGTATTCTTCTTATTTATTTTCTGTATTAAGTTGCCATGGTTGACTCTGCGACGGCATAGTGGACCTTTATAGCGGCGTATTCCTTAGTGGCATATGCCGTTCCATAATTTCGAATAGTTTTTCTAAAATAACTTTTGACTAGTAGTAGTAATATAATTGAGGCGCAAATTTGGAGAGTGAACATATACTTATTGCATGAGAGCACAATCACAGTGGAAACAATAACCAGACAATGGCGCACGTCGACTTAGGCAGGCGCGAGCCATAAATACACGTGAGAATCACTCTCAAGTATGTGCAGGTGTGTGTGTGGTTGAGTAAGGTGATTGAGAGTGAGTGAGTGTGGTTGGGTGTGTGTGTGAGTGCAAAACAGTGACATAAGAATGTGACAAACACACACACAGTCTGCAGCGCCCTCAGGTGGACATCCACAGTCACAGTCCTAAGGCATGACAGAGCCCCCGCTTTAGGCGCGGCTTCCAGACCGGCAATCGCTGCCATCATTCACCTTTGGTGGGCCATGGGAGAGGCCTGGGAGACTCTGGTAGGACCCCAGGCTGCCGGGTCGAAGCCGTGGGCCACCGGAGGTGGGGCGGGTGCAGTGGGCCTGGGCCATGGAGCCCGTAGAGGTGCCAGAGAGGCCAAAGGGGGGAGCGACGGTAAGGGCATGGCCAGCAGGGGAAGCGATGAAGGCAGCGAGCCAGAGGTTGTCGCTTGGTGTGCATAGGAGGCTACTTAGTGTCTATGGGGCCGGAGTAGAGCTTGGGAGCAGGATCGGGGCCAGGACTGGATGCTAGTGCAACTACGGGGCTGATATCGGGCTCAGGAGGGAGTGTGGGGCCAATCGACGGTTCAGGAGGGACTTCGGGGCCGTGACACGCCTCTACTACGTGACTCGCGAACTGGATCAGGGTTGCTACTGGGCTCGTGAGCGGGTTCAGGGCCGGGATTGGGAACCAGTACAACTACGGGGCCGATGCCAGGCTCAGGAGGGAGTGTGGGGCTGATTGACAGCTCATGAGGGAGGGCGCAGCTGACGCTGACAGCTGGGGCCTCTGGCTGGAACTCCAGGGGGTGGTGCTCGGGTGCGGAGAGAGTAGGAGGGTCCATCAGAGCTGGTGGTTTGAGCTCTGGCAGGTCGTCGGGCTCTGGGATGAGTGGAGCGGGTTCCTGGCTGACATGGTGTTTGGCGGTCGCTGGCAGTGCCCTGGAAGACCTCACAAAACAGATTAGGGTTATGTGTGTGTGCCCATACCTGTTTGGCGCCAGTCTGGTTCGGTGTGGCATGCTTAAGCCGAACCAGAACAGCGCTTTGAGGTCTTCTTCAAGTTGGCCGGTGGCAGGTGCCAGTTCCAGGAACTCTTTGATGTAATCCTCCACATCGCGTTCTCCCTGGCTCAGGCACGCCACACGCTCCAATGCTTCCTCTTCATTATGCTCGCTGGAAGCATATAGTAGCGCCGACTCACCAGCAGGCTGTCTTTCGTTGTGCACACGGTTAGCGGGAGCGACCGGTTCAGCGTGCTGGAGGGGGCATGGCTCCTGAGCCTTAGTCTGCCGAGCGTGAGGCTTTCATTGTCGGCGGCGTCGAGGTTGTTTCGCGTACATGGGATTTTTAAAGCCCTCTTTGTCGGTGGACTCATCCGTCCACCCGGGCTCGAACAGGCTTTCCCAGTCAGTCACGCGCTGAGCTCCCTAGTACGCACGCGGAGCTGTGGAGTAGTAATTTGCGAACTTGTTTTGCTCACCGTGTCCGTAGCGCTCGGAACGCAGGCTGATGTTGTCTGCGAGCTCGTACTCCGGTTCGCTCCCCAGCTGGTTATCCTCGGACAGGTCCCAGTCCAAACCACCCTCATAATACCGGTAAGCTGGCCGCTCAGCATGCTGTTGTGAAGCGCGTGCCCACCTGCTTCTGCACTTCTTCCGGCTTGGCTTGGCTGAGAGCTCCTCCTCTCTCATGGCCTCCGCCAAAGAGAATATCTCTTCCCACATTGGATGTACGAACGGCAGTTGCCAGGACAGGAATGGAGCGCTTGCTTCCGGATTTCATCTCTCCGTCTTTGTCCTCTTCGATGCTCCGATGCGAGTGGGTGTCTGCCGTAGCGTGCTCGCAGACCAAACAGTCGCTGAGCAGGATTCATCTTCCGCCCAGCGCAGGCTGAAGAATGAGGAGGCGCTCTGCTGTACCTGATAAATAGGTGAGTCATTCTGTCATGCGGTGCTGCAGCCAAACGGTTGGGATCTTGTAGCCATTCTCAGGCTGGTAGGCAAAAGGCACAGGCGCAGAACTTCGTGAACACATTTCCTTTATTAGCATACAACAGTGGCGAACTAACATTAATTAGTGCCAAGTAATGACTCACGCTGATCTGAGTCATCGCGGTCTTTAAATACCTACATCAATCAGGTACAACCCGTGCACAGATGTGTGTAGTAGAGTGAGGTGGTTGTGAATGAGTGGGCGTGTGTGTGTGTGTGTGTGTGTGTGTGTGTGTGTGTGTGTGTGTGTGTGTGTGTGTGTGTGTGTGTGTGTGTGTTCAGCACAGTGAACATATATGAATGTGACACAAACACACAGTCTGTAGCGCCCTCAGGCGGATGTCCAGGCCACAGTCATAGGGGTGACAGTGTCTGTATGTGTGTGTTAATCCCACTCAGGTTGCGGCACAATCACACACACCTGCACACAATCACCATTGATAACACAGGTGATAAATGGGTTACACTTTCTCACCTCTGGGTTGATCATTGTCAGTCTCACTGCACTGTGGGTTCGTGCCGTGAAAGGGTGTTTGTTGTTTTGTGTTTAAAACTATTAATAAAGAAGCACGATGTTCTCTGCGCCTGTGTCTTGGCCATGTTACTGCCGCAATGCCACAATCCGCACGTCACAGAATGATCAACCCGTAAAGATGCAGCAGAGGACTGAGGAACCAGGGGAACCATTCTGGCTGTTCCGCTAGGACGCCTCGCCCAACCACAGCCAATGCTGGGAAGGGGACGAGTCCCGCTGGCTGGCGGACCGCCCTGTGAGCTTGCAAAAATGAAACCGTGCTCACAGAGGAGTAAAAAAGCGCGCGGAGAGAGAGGCGGTATGTACGCCACTCCCGTGCTGGGACATGACGCGCTACAACCCAGAGTGGGAGATAATTTTCGTGCTGATGGAGTCCACAGAGGAGGAGTACATCGCCAGCGCAAGCCAGCGCCAGCACACCTGACGACGACAGCCACTGGTGGCAATCAGCTGACGACTTACCGGAGGTGTGCAAGTTCAGTGAGGAGGAAGTGACCTCGCCATGCGTGCATCTCCAAGAACAAGTGCTGCATGGCGTGCCTTGCACAGCAAGAGCGACATGTATAGGACTGTATCGTGGAGTTCCTGGAGCTGGCATCGCTCTCCGGGTTACTTGAACTGCACCCCAGACCGCTCTTTTGGTTCAGCCTCAGCATGCCCCACCAGACTGAACTGGACCCATGGAGGTATGAACAGTGACATACATTCCTAATCTTTCTTCTGAGGTCTTCCAGGAAGCTGCTGGCAGCCGTTGAGGCCAGGCTAGAATCCAACATCGGAGACAAACCTGCTCCAGAGACAGTTCCAGCAACTTCATTTATTTCATCTGCATTTTTAGTACAAACGTTTAAACTTCTATATTTAATCTTTAAAGTAAACATCTGTTACTATATTAGTGTGCTTTTAATCCCATTTTACTCCATGGTTTAAGACTAAGAATCTTTAATTTTATTCATATATAAACATTTTTTGTCTCAATGTTTTCCATTTTTCTTTACTGAAAGCTGAAGTAAATTCACTTTAGACTGAATCGATTCTTAAATTTGAACTTGAGGTCCTGATAATTTACATAAAGCTGGAAGCTGCTGCGCTTCGTTTCACGGCGTTGCCCAGCCCTTATCGAGAGATCACGAGAGGAATCAATAAACGCTTGGAATCTTGATTTGGACCCGAAAATCATTTGTCCTTTTTTTATAATTAATCATTTCTTCAACTCTGAGAATAAATGGAAGGGATTTAGGTGGATTTGCTTATCTCGCAACTGCCATAAAGCCGTACACTCTTGTGGCTTTGGGAAGCATTCAGAGGGAAGAATAAGAGGCTAATCTCCAGGGAATTTGATAGAAAATTCCTGTCAATGTCAGAAAAAAGGACACCATTAAGCCTTGGCGCAGGAATGAACACAGAACCTAAGCACTGATACTCAGAAACGATTCCTTATTGTTTTTTGTCCAATTAAATCCTCCTGCCTGCAGAGGGAAAAAGCCTGCTATAAATAGATTATAAAGCAGGAACTCTACTGCATTCAACATACTGTATAAAATAGGATTATGCACTATATACCATAATATATATTTAAACTATTATGCATGATGTAAACCTACATCAATATTTAAAAATCCTGATTTTAAGTTTCCCCCATAAAACTGATTCAGCCATTTTGTGTGCCAATTGAGTGTTCCATTGTATTTAAATTGTGTATTTAATCGACCTAACACCTGAGTCATGTGAATTAATGAATCATTTCCTTCTCAGTGATGTCAGAAGTAACTATAAACGATCATAAGGAGAAATAAGAAACACATAAGTGGCATTAAATTGTTATAAGTCAAACCCGCTCTATGAAATAGCTTCTTTGTTCTTCCCACCAAAAGTCCTGTCCACAATACACTGCAGGAAATATTGTTTCCTTGCGCTTATATTTATTTTCCAAAGCGTTAATTGTGACATGAATGAACGTGACATACCATATGTGCACAAAGCTGCTTATACCTCATGTAAGTGTTATAACTAAAGATCAACCGATAATCAGTTTTACTGTTTTGTTCCCCAGATATTATCAGTTTGTAATTTTGAATCCACTGAAATACGGCGGCATCTTGAGGCCGTTTTGAGAGTATCACGAAAGAATGCTACTACAGCATTGCACCACGAGTAGAGACTAGTCAACAGTAGCACTAGTAGTAAAATAAACCCTATTTGCTTTAACTGATATACTTGATAATGCAGAGTTCTGCTTAACTGGGAGACTAAATCACACTAAAGAAGCAGTGCTTTTTTTTTTTTTTTTTAATTCAGACGAATTTAGAATATTTTTGGTTAGAAATCTTTATATGTTCTTTATTAATTACCTGTTTTACTCTTGATTACCTCAGAAAATCTTTTACATTACAGACACTTAATAAACATAGATAGACACTTAATGACTGCACTTTTTTTACTTACTTTTTTTTATTTCAGTGCAGTGGCAGAGTGATTAGCACTCCTGCCTAACAGCAAGAAGGTCATGCATTCGATTTCAACCCAGGATATAGTTTGAATGTTCTCCCACATGCTTGTGTGGGTTTTCTCCGGGTACTTCGGTTTCCTCCCACCTCCAAACGCATGCGATTGGGCATAGAATTGCTACTCTAAATTGTCCATAGAAGTGAATGTGTGTGGTAATGGTTGTCTGTCTCTAAGTGTTAGTCCTGCTACAAACTGCCGATGGTACAGGGTGTACCCCACCTCACACCCTAAGTTAGCTGGGATAGACTCCAGCGCCACCGTGACCCTGAACAGGATAAACACTAGACAATGAATTTATTTATTTGTTTGTTTGTTTGTTTGTTTGTTTATTTATTTATTTCAGTTTCATACCCCACAATTTACATGGATTGTGAGAAATAAAAATAGTTTCTATTTTTGACGAACATTCTCTACTAAGAACAAAAGCAAATACAGATCAGCGATTAATTATTGCACATATAATACACTGGTAAGCTACCCGGTGGAACAAACCAAGAATGGTTGTTAAATTCAGTACTGTTGTTATCATTGTGTCAAAAACAGAAATAAAACCAATAAATAAATATCGGTTCTGCATATCAGTTATGGCACTATTTCTAACAATAAGAATGTGTGTGTAATTCTTTATAAAACCTACAGGATTTCATGTTGTTATAAGGGGCTTATGCAGTTCTAGGAACATGGTATGGAAAAACAGATTACCTTTAGGTCTACTTGTTGTTATGATATTGTGGACTCATGGATGGACGTTAGTGTTTACACATATAAAATATATAGTTATCCGGCATATTTTACTCTCTATTATTTGCTGCATCTCGCACATTTGAATACTGATTGTAGGTCTGAGTTTTTAAGCCGTTTATAATAGTTAGCACCCCTCTCATTCCGAGCGGGAAACCCAGAGATGGTTTTGAATTTTCTCTGGAATCAGTCAATTACCTTTCTCATCACCTTCCGCATCTGCCATCTCTCGCTGTCTTTCAGCCGCAAGAAGTGTCATTTGCCACACTGAATATAAATTCAATGAATAATTTTATATTTACTCAGAGAGATATTCCACAGCGCTCCAGCATAGAGAAGCCACCCTGTCTGCCGTCTCGCGCCTCTCCGGTGCACATTTAAATGCGATTAACTGCTTAACTTGACCAAAGTGGGGAAAAATCTCTTCCTCACTCATTCAAAGCCATCAGCAATGTGAAGCAGAAGTGGGGTGGTGGGCGTGTGGGGTGGTGTTGGTGTGAGTGCGGGGGGGTTGGGTGCACTTATTTATTAGCCAGTCAAGGGCAATCGCCAAGTGCTTTCACAGATGAGAGTACTCTCCTTTTCATCTTCTGTTATTTATAATTTCATAAACCTGCTCGATGGCAGTACTTATTTTATCCTGCATTCAAATCTGCACCTAATAAAAACAGGCCATGCACAATGTGTGTGTGTGTGTGTGTGTGTGTGTGTGTGTGTGTGTGTGTGTGTGTGTGTGTGTAAGAAAAACGAGCTCTTGGCTGCGGCCGGCGTCAGCCATAGAAGGTTTTGAAGGGGGTAAATCAGAAGCGAGGATGACGAGGGCCAGCACACAGATAATCTGGACCCAGACCTCTGCTCTCCTCTCAAAAGCAGTGATGCACAGTAATGAAAATCCAAGCAAACTATTAAAATACCAAATGGAGGTGACGGCCAGAAACGATTGGATGCAGCAATCCTCCGGAATGAGTTGGAAATAAAGCCAGAGATGAACTATGGAGCGTTGAAGGGAAGTGCGGCTGAGGGGGTATTATTATTTTCAAAGCCAATCGAGTTGTTGTGTAGGGGCCAAAACTTATGCCGATGATGGAGTTCTGTTTCTTGGCTGTTCTAGCTTGTTGTGCGACTGGAAGTGCAACATCTTAAAAACAGCTGGTTGGATATTTGTGGAATTATAATCATCAGATAAACTTATTGGACGTTAGGAGTTGGTCCAGTCATGGTCACGGCTCATATATTTCACTACTTGTTCTATTCCAGATCACTGGTACGTGACAAAAAAAATCTTAAATCTTGAATCATGGTCAAATTCAGAATTTGGTTGTCTTTCTTCCTGTGGAATATTCCTTGAGGAATATATTTTCCAAATGCATACGGTCAGCGTACAGTTCAAAATCGAGCACTGCTTGAGTAGGTCCTAAATGTAAGTTCCTAACCGTTAAAAAAGTACCTTCTATATAGTATGAATATGGGAAGTATGAATGAAATTCAGACAAACGACATCCTCCATGTTGATATTGTCACATGTGGCAGAAATGGGAAGTAACGCAGTACAAATACTTCGTTCATGTCGAATTTTTCTGGTACACATACTTCACTTCACTATTTAGTTTTTCCGACAACGTTTTACTTTACTCAAGTAAAGAATACTCAGGAATACTGTACACAAATATCTGTACTTTCTATTTCTTACATTTTTAAACCAGGCTTGTTACTTTAGCTTTAATCTCTCTGGTGTCATGATCGATATTTTTTCTCGTCATTGTGCAATGTGAACACCTTTTCAAACAATCAATCTATTTTTTGTCATTGTGCGGCTTCTTAAAGGTACCGTTGGTGTTTTGCTGGTTATCCCGCATAGTAAACGTATACGGCTAGTTTATGATGCTAACAAAGAGCAAAGCAAAAAAAGCAACATAAATGGCTAAGGTGGAGGAGACGGAGCGAGTCAGCGATGTAAACATGACTTAGAATGGGGGTGGTGGTTCAGTGGTAAGGCTCTGGGTCAGTGATCAGAGGGTTGTGGTTCAATCATTGCGCAAGGCCGTTAACCTCAGTTGCCCTCTAGGGGTGCCGCACGTTCTGATTGACCATGCGCTCTGACCCCAGCCTTAAATTCATAAGCTGTGATATGCGGAATAAAAAACATTTCACTGCAGGTACGTGTATTTGATAAATAAGATCTGAATTTTGAATTTAGAACAGAGACATTCCTGATCTCCCATGGCCGTATACATCTGTCATACGTTGTTGCTGTGGCTGCGGTGTGTCACGTGGCAAGAATGGCATGTCGCCATGGAAACAATTAGGGGAAACAATTGTTTGCCTTAATGAACTCACACTGGGGGACGACTAGAATATTTTAAACTTAGCAGTGAAAGGGTTAAAGTATTAATATGACATGAGGTTCAGTTTCCAGCATGACACTTTAATATGTACAGTAGTAGTAATGGCTACTTTATACTTATACAATTATATGTCAGAGCCCATTAAGTACTTCTTTACTTTAACTTGAGTAATAAAGTGTACTTTTATCAGAGTTTTAAACATGAGTATCTCTACTTCTACTTGAGTAAAGGATGTGTGTACTTTTGTCATCTTTGGTCACATGACATGAGACTTCACTTCACAAAATTAAAAGTTATATAATGTTATAAAAAAAAGAAACAATATATTTTCAGCTGACATACTGTACTTAAAGTTACTTTAAGCACTTGAAAAATGCCGCGTCACCTCTTTCTGTCATTTTTTAATATGACGAGCCGTCTCTCCGGGGTGATAGTATGGGATAGTGCATCAGATGCCCACTTCTGAATCCGGGCAGAAGTAGTGTCATCTTTTCACCTACGTTTTTTAAATATTCCCAATCCAGACCTACTGCTCGTCTCACATACGGTTTTTCACATACTGTATAGTACGCGATTTCAGATGCAGCCTTCTACTGACTTTTTCCTTCAGGAAATTTGGACGATCCATCTTCCCATTGTGGAATATGCCGGATGCTTTATACTAGGGGTTAAAAAGAAAGATTGAAGAAGTCACCCATTGTTACAGTATCGATGCTGAACAATGTAGCCCAAATAAATTGGATAAAAACATCTCAGTGACAGAATCTGTTTGTGTCTTTACATTTTAATGTTTTTAGAGCACAGATGACATCGTCACTTCGGCCGAGTGCTCCAACGACGACGAGGACCTGGAGGAGTGCAACTTCGAGCACGCAGGTGGGCTAGGTCAGTTTAATTCTGCTTGCTCCTATGTGGTGGTCTTTCATTTTGCAACAGAGGATCAGATCCTCAAAGCATCGCCGCCCCCCCATGGATTGATAAAGTGTAACTTCCTGTCTAGCTAAGTACAGCCAACTTACTGTCTAGCCAAGACGACCCAAGCAAGTCATTCATTCAGGCTTATCTTTTATCTTTTCTTATCTTACCTAAATTCCACTTAGTGAGTCTTGAGAGATCCCGTAGAGATAAATCAGCACCTGGTACGAGCTACACTTGGCCATGGGGTTTTCCGAAGTGGTTAACATGCTCACATTTGCTGCTAATTTTGTCTTCCCCATCTGTCATGTGGATGTACGAGCAAAATTAGTACCGAGACGTGACATGTTCTCTGCATTGATGCTTCAAAATGTATCATAATCGGAGGATTTCTGTCACTGGACTGCATTTTTACATGATACATTTTGATATGTCTCAAGTTTTATTTCTTTTTCTTTTACGCCAATTTCTAGTGTGACATGTAGAAGAGTAACTGTGATGGAAATAGTGCTTCTGATTTCTTTTGGTTCCCTCATTATTCTGAGGTTTAAGTTAAGCGTTTTAATAGAGAACAGATATCATCGAATTTCTGTGTACAAATTGTTTCTTTTATTTCATTTTCATTTATTTATTTATTTATTTTTTTAAATGTATTTTTTGAATGAGTTATTCTGCTGAGAATTTTTTTCCCCTCAATCCAAATAAGATTACTATAAAAAGATATAAATCTAAACCCGATTCAAATTCAGAATGCTTTTGAAAGAAGTTGGGTTTTGGCTTTTTTTCTTTATAACTAATTATAAAATAAAATTTCGTCTGTCTCCTCACTGTAAAACACTTAAATAACCGCTATATTTGGGGTTTTTTTTTTTGTCAAATAGTGCATAGTT
>JAOUQX010000002.1:1718801-1734896 GCA_028566295.1 Liobagrus marginatus
AGCAAACCAAAAATGGCGTCTGCTTCTGTGTTTCGTCGTCATTTAATCGCGGATTTCGCAAGTCGGCAGTTATGACGTATATTTTTAGCGAGAAAAAAAATTAAACACGGTTTATTTTAATGTTACAAGAGCATCATAATCTTAGAATTTTGAATAACATTTTTTTTAAAACTAACTAAAATAAAATAAATTGAAATTAAATATTTATTATCTATTTTCCAAAACAGGGAGCCGCAGCAGAGGGATGAAAGAGCCACTTGCGGCTCCGGAGCCGCGGGTTGCCGACCCCTGGTCTAGATTATTCACTTCGGATTTCCAGGGGCCCGAGGGACCTTTGAAAGTTTTTCGCTAGGTTACATTTATAAGATATTCAGTAAATTGTTGTTACGGACAGTGAGCTAAAAGACAACAAACCATAATGATTAGGCTGGATCATTCTATGGGCCAGAGTGTGGACGGGACCTTGATATCGCATCACCACATAACGCCCACTACTGCGCAGACACGGGCTCAATGGGAACACATCCTCATGTCGAGGACAGCAGAATGTGTAGTTACAGGTGATATGCAGACTAAATATAAACATATGAACCATATGTTCAGTCTTGACCCGTCCTTGTACACTGTCCATCAGTCAGCGGCGATCACCTCCAACCAGAGGAAGGACATTGGACGTGTCACGATGGCCCGAGACTGACAGCGACGCTGGTAGCTCAGTTGCAGTAGATATACTCAGGGAAGACAGAATGCGAGGTAAAATTTCACTGAGTGAGCTTAACGTTCACTACTGAGCAGTCACTGGATTAAAAATCACTAATGCGCAGACTCTGGCTCAAAGTTCACTACTGCATGGAATCAGGCTCAAAGTTCACAGTTTACTACTGAGCAGACTCAGGCTCAAAGTTCACTAATGCGCAGACTCAGGCTTAAAGTGCACAGTTCACTACTGTCCAGACTCAGGCTTAAGGTGCACAGTTCACTACTTTCCAGACTCAGGCTTAAGGTGCCCAGTTCACTACTGTCCAGACTCAGGCTTAAAGTGCACAGTTCACTACTGTCCAGACTCAGGCTTAAAGTGCACAGTTCACTACTGTCCAGACTCAGGCTTAAAGTGCACAGTTCACTATTGTGCAGACTCAGACTCATACTGCGAAGACTCTGTCTTAAAGTACACTACTGCGCAGATTTAAGACTCAAGATGTCAGGGCCATATTGGGACATTGCCGGCTTCACTCACCACAAAGACAGAGAGTACAAGTAAGTCGATCTTTTTTACTGTTCATGTGCTTATATTAACACCACTGTTCTTTTGTGTAATTCTAGGTTGTGATTCGTCCAAAAACAATTAGTTAATTTTCTGAGCTCTGAGTGAGAACAATGCAGCTGCCAATCCCAAATGACATGCTTGATCATGTGGCTGTTGAAGCATGGAACACTGTTTGCTTCCACACACTCCAGCTCTTCTTGTCCGCTACCAATATTCTGCATAAGCGGGGCTCTTTGCGCTCCAGGTGAGAGACTAGACGAGGGCGTGTCCTAATTCGACTGGTCAGATGTCACAGCAGTATTTAAAAAGCTGACCTCTGGAGTCTTTAAAGATTTCTGAGCTGGAGCTGCACTGTGTGTAGAGTTCGTTTTTTTTTCCGTTAGTGCTGCCAGGAAGCCGGTAAAATGCAGACAGACAGGGAAGAGGCCTGAGGTCTTTGCACACCAAAGCAGATGTTTTACACGTTTAACAGCTGGCGGAACATAGATTTGAGATTTTCCTTAAGAAAAACGTTTGCATCACAGATTTTCAATAACGTGCCGACGCTTTGGTTTTGGATTTGGCTTTAAAGTCATGAGATGAGAATAGGGGAAAAATGGATCTACTCGAATGACGATCAGACCCAAACTGTTTTTAATCTGTCTTCAGTTTCCAACTCGACTATAAATAACACAAAAATTCCATTTCAGAAATGACACTCTGTTGCAGAACAATGCGTTAGGACCCGTATCGTTTTTTTCCTTCCTGTCAATTACACAGCTGGTGTGACGCCTTTGGAAAGGAGTGGAAGGGCAAATCTGCTTCAATTCAGCGGAATAAACTGAAGTGTGGACTACAGACGAGACATGAGAGATGACAGAGCGGGGTTTATGACACGGCTTTGTGTGGGTATGAGGCTCTAGCTGAGACAGTTAATAAGTCTCCCAGAGGGAAATCAGTCAAGGGTCCATCATTCATTAGGTGGCCTCCATCATCACACACCTTCTAGACACTTAATCACCAGGACAGAAAGAAACGTGAAGGTCACAGAGAGAGGAGAAGGCACGGTGCGGGATGACAAAGTGAGCGAGGGAGAGACGTGGCCTGGTTTTGATGGAAAGCGCAAAGCTTTGCGGTTTCTCGCATGTGGAAGCAAGTGAGAACGCGTCGGAACGAATCGCCATTTGCTAATCTCTGTGATGCGACTTGAAAAGCAAAAAGCGGCGTGAAAAAAAACGAAAAGTGTCATCTGAGCCCTGCGCCTTCCATCCATATTTACAAAGATTTCCCTCTTGTATTTTCTACCTGGCTGATTCGCTTTGATATTTAATTGATCTAAAAGCCCGGCTCGTTGACAAGCTGTTGGGCACTGTTAGAAGATCGCAGGCAGACAAAAGTTCCTCACTTCACTGCCCGAAAATAAAAAGACTCTTTCACCTCCTGCTCTTCTGCATTTCACCTCTGAACTGTGACAGACGTCTGCATAATTCCGGGCCTCTGGGAAGCCTCGAGCCGCCCAGCTACCGCAATGCAAATACATCCCAGCGGCTGAGCCGCATTAAAGCCTTAAAAAGAACTTGGGATTGTAAACGGACACGCTTTGCGCTTGCACCCGGAGTCTCAGATAGCACAGACAACCGTATTGAAAAAACATATAATAGCCACTTTCTAAACAGGATTTCGTGAAGCAATTATAATATGAAAGAAGTTCGGCTATACGGTGGATTGCAGGCGAACTCAGTACTGAGGCTCGAAATGAGAGAGATGGTGCCTTTGTTCATGAGCTATGATGACAAGAACTCCAGCTGGAGAAAAATCGTCATGTTATCAGATTTATTAAAATAAAATTTTAAAAACCTGAACAGAAGACTCAGTTCCAGAGCTGAGCTGCCCATGACCATGATGGTTTGAAGAAAACAAGAGGCGGACACATTTCCTGTCAGCAGAGCCCTTCCTTCAATAACACAATGCACCCATCAACAGGAAGTCTTCTCAGCGACCGCCTCTCAGCACGCTGCACAACTTCACTCGCCTCAACGTACATAGCGACCAGAAGAAACATAACGGACGAGAACACGGGCAAGCATATACTGTATATCTATACGCGTGTGTGTGTGTGTGTGTGTGTGTGTGTGTGTGTGTGTGTGTGTGAGCCTGAGACCTTCAAATGCTCTTGGTCTGAGAGACAGGCTTTTAAAAAGCTTTGTACAATGCTCCTGAAATCAATTAACGTGCACTCGGTAATATCAGCGTTACACACAGCATGCCATTAACCTCAGCTCACGGAAATATCCTCCGCCTGCCTGGACCACGTTAACATCAACAACACACACACACACACACACACACACAGTTTTGGCAGGGGTCGCTGCCTTAAGTCACGATGAAACCATTCAGCCACAAAAAACCCCTCATTACTTTAAACATTTAAACACACACACGCGCACACACACACACCAAGAAAAGTTGTCCAAAGTGCTCAGAATATTTGAGTTTGACCTTCATGTGGCAGAAGCTGCTCTGTTTAAACAGCTGCTAATAGGAGAACTGGCAAAGAGAGAGCGAGCGAGAGAGAGAGAGAGAGAGAGAGAGGTGGGGGGGAGCAGGCGCGTTCTGCAGGCTTCCGTGATGACATGCAGCCACTTTTTTTTAGTATGAGGGCTTATCTTTGTCGCCATGGTAACTGTGTCTCTGGGTTGTTATTAGAAACCCTGAACTTCCTGGGCTTCTGCAGAATCAGCCAATCAGACGTGCCGTTATCAGAGGCGGGGAGAGCTCGCGCTATAGGCAACTGAGAGCGGCCACATGAGGGGGCCATAGAAACAGACGGTCAGGGGGGAAAAAACAACTTACTTCCAGTGAGAAGATAAAATACAAGAGAAAATTAAAGGGTAAAAACGCAAACGCTTCTCCCGAACGGCGTAAACCATGAACGGTCATAATGGAACTTTCCAACGAGAATAAATGCCACTTTCCCCCACCAAACTTAATGGAAAATATAAGGTCAGCGTGTGTGACTCCCATAAAGATGTGGTTTTAGACAGACGGACACAGCGAGAAAAGCAGGGAAGAGACAGACGAGGATGAAAAGAAAGATGACGGCAGTGCGGTCATGTATTCACACATTCCTGAACATTCCGGAGTTAAGAGCCGAACTGAGGCTTAGGCTGAGTACGCTGTTTAATGCTACTGAATGCTAACAAGCGAAAGAGCGAGCTCAGGATTAGCAGAGCACAGAGAGAGAGAGAGAGAGAGAGAGAGAGAGAGAGAGAGAGAGAGAGAGAGAGAGAGAACAACCGATTTTCCATAAAGAAGTGTAAAAGAAATAAGAGGCTGCGAACTCCGGAGCAGGAGCAGCAGCGCAGCGCTGTGAGAGCCGCCGGACGCTGTGAGAGCCGCGGACGCTGCTCCGATCGTGACGGCGGAAATGAAATATGAACCGAGATGCTGATGGTAAAAAAATAAAATAAAAACATTTCTAAACCTTCTAACTCTTCTGTGCAATGCAGGAATTACGCAGAATGAAGTTTCCTTTTACAAACCCTGACTTACGTTAAGACTTCGCCCTTTCGTGCGCTCGTGTGCAGACGTGTTTACACACGTACAAACTTTGGTTTGTTTATCGAATGCTGCGTTCAGGTCGACGAGCCTGAGACCAAAGTTCTGCATTCTGAAAGCCAAGTGCTGACCTTGAAAAGGGTTTAAAATGAACACTGACAGCTATGAAAGCGGGAGGATGTCTCAGGACAGAAGTGCAGGGTGGAAAGACGGAAGAAGACGTAAGAAGTGTGTACGCTGAGTGGCGTGGAATGTACAGCCAGCTCGGACCTCACACTGTTTACACATGCGACGTCTCTTATCTCCTCAGAGCCCCTACACGGAGACAGCAGCACGCCCCCCCCCACCCCACACACACACACACGCGCACTCACACGCACACGTCAACCTCCCCAACACGCACGCACGCACTCACTCATACGTACTCCGGACGTCCCCGGATCACAGAAAAAAGCGACAATCAACAATTAACAATAGAGACCTTTGAATCCTGATCTTCTCCTGATTGGATGCCTCCTCATGAGCTTCAGCTACGGCTCCAAAACGTTTAAATCCCACGCTTTAATCCGTCCATTCCACAGTTCCAGGAATGTAGCAGGGAGCACAGTGGGCTTGAACATTCACTCGGTTTCTCTCTCGGTCTTTCCCCTTCCTTCTCTCTCTGCACTCTGATCTCCTGTCTCGCTCAGCTCTGGAACTAGAGGAGCCTGGAGAGGAGGGCATCAGCAACGGCAGGAGATCGCTGGGTCCTAATGCCGCCTATTTTCAGTAAAAGAACGGCATTGTTCCAGTTTCGCGCCGGACCCACGTACCCCTGTACCAACCCAACATACCGCCCTAGCAGCTCACATCGTTTCTGATTCGCTTCTCAAATGTGTCTAAAAGTGTACAGTCGGTTCTATCCTTTGGTCAGATGAGATGCAAATGAGATGCAAATTCATCTGATGAACTTCAAAACTCTTAACCCAAAAACAAACAAACAAAAATCCCCAATAGCGTGACTGCTCAGGGTGAGGCTTTTCCTCCAGCTTCCTAATTCAGCACAGAGAATTAATTTTAGAATCAGGGATCATTTTAAGGTTGGGTTACACTTCTTTTAAATTGAATAATGAATGATTCAAACGATTCGGTTAAAAAAAACAAAACAAAGGGATTAGTAAATGGACAAGTTTCCTAAAGTGCCACAGTATCTCTGAAAATAATCTACTAGTCATGGATGAATTGTTACTTTATTTTATTAAGCCAGTGATGAGATGACTAATTGGTGAAGTTTCTTTACACACACTGTCTGATTTAACAAAATGCAAATGTTTTGCTGAAATAAAACCCCAAAATGATACTTTTGTTTTGGTCATTTGGCTTTAAGGAGCCGTCTATAATGACTGCCTGCCCAGACTTCCTGTTACAAACTCAATGCATGTGTAGAAACATCATCAACGTTTTTTTTTGTTTGTTTTTTGTTTCAGGGAAAGAGGTGCAGCAGCCGAGTAGCTCTGTTTTTGCCGGATTGAGCAGGCGGAGCACATTTTTAGACTGGAAAAATTCTTTTTAGGGGTTTCCTTGCAGTTTTTTTTAGGTAACTTAGTTATTATGTTGTTATTGCATTCTATAAACAATTTAAAAGCCATACAATTATTCTTTCTTTATTCCCGCTTTGCAGCTGAGAGGAAAATACTGACGAAATTGCAGGTTTGTATAAAAGTAGAATTTTTTTTTTTTAGTATTAATTTCCTCTGTTAGATTTGATGAACACAGAAATATTATCTAAGCAAAGCTATATTTTGGTTGATTTGCCTTTAACGTAAAATCAGATTGCTTTAGAATGTTAATATATTTTCCTTGTTGTTGTTGTTTTTTTTTTTTGAAAAGCTCTTATTCTTATTCCTAGTTTGCTTAAACAACAACTATAACTACAATAAGCTACTCTGGAAGCTAATAGTGTTTGGGTGGAGAAAATTCACTTTTAAACCCTTGTTAGAATGATTGTATTTGTTAGCCTGTTGTAGAGGGTTTGTTACTTGGAGCAGTGGCGAGCGAATCATTATTAGTGATGAAGCCATTAGGGATTGTGCAGCTTCTGCGGGCGAGTCTATAAATACCTCGAGCAACAGAAATGTGCAGGTTGAGAAACGAGGAAACGAGAGCAGCGTAGATCTGTCACGAGACTCGCCAGGACGGTTTCCGGTCATACAGTACATTCGGCTCTGAGGATCCATGCTCTTTGGTGCACTTCGTCACCTCAGCAGGGTGCGTTTACACTTTTACTCGATCAACTATAACGACTTTTTACATACAGGTACACACCCTCACGCGCACACTGGAAACGCAAGCAAACGTGTGTTAGGGAGTTATTCATTTGTGCATAAAGACTTTTCCACCGCAATTACTTTTTTCCAAACAGAAATGGTCATTTAACTCGGCCGCAGAATGAAGCCCAGAGACGCCGTAATGACAGATGGGAAAGAACAGTATGTTACAGTGACTTAAGCTAACAAGCAGAGTGCTTATCAAATGCATGTATTTTCTAATTTGGCAGATAATAATGTTCAGTCTGGCTCCCAGATCTGTCCAGTTGATGAAACCCTGCCAAAAACCGTCACACTGTCTCGCTCTTCGTCCATCCTGATCCACAGCGGTCACCATGAATAACAAGCTAAACATTTCTGTCTGCTTCTTGGGAAACTAGGGAGTTAGTGAGTGAGGAACTAAATGAGGGAGTAAGTGAGGGACTGAGGGCGTGAGTGAGTGAGTAAATGAGGTGAGGGACTGAGAGTGAGTAAGTGAGGGAGTAAATGACAAACAGAGAAAATGGGTGAGTGAGTGAGTGAGGGTGTGAATGGGTGAGTGATGGAGTAACTGAGGGTAAGTGAGTGGGTGAGTGAGGGTGTAACTGAGGGTAAGTCAGTGGTGAGTGTGGGTGAGTGGGTGAGTTATGGAGGAAGTGAGGGTGAGTGGGTGGGTGAGTGATGGAGTAAGTGAGGGTGAGTGGGTGGGTGATTGATGGAGTAAGTGAGGGTGAGTAATGGAGTAAGTGTGGGTGAGTGGGTGAGTTATGGAGGAAGTGAGGGTGAGTGGGTGAGTGATTGATGGAGTAAGTGAGGGTGAGTGATGGAGTAAGTGTGGGTGGGTGAGTGGGTGGGTTGGTTGGTATGACGACACAACTTTAAAAACATTGTATATCAACAAACAACATGACACACCGTAGCTGTTAGTATGTTCATGAGGTGCTGATTTTCAAAGTGTAAAGCTATCGATTTCTAGCTGCCTCTGCCTTTCATTATGTTTCCTTTTTTTATAAAACGATATTTTACAGTCTGAAAAAAAGTGAAGACCCTAACAGGAAATTCCATTCCAGCAGGATCGGCTCGATGTTTTGTAAAATGTTTTTGATGATAGACAAAAAAATAAACACACGTGTAGGACGTGTGCATCATCATGCCACTTAAATCCGGGAATCTGAGTAACAACGCAATGAGCTGAATGCAGTGCTGAGGTTTACAGGAGTGTGTTTACAACCAAAAACAACCTCAAACTTGTACGTCTGCACAGCTGCTCTCATGAGCTGGAGGAGGTGGAATCGGATTCCTCTGATTCTCACTGATTTATTCTAAATAGCTGTCTAATAACGACAATTCCTATTGGCTGTTGATGGGTGGAGTCTGCAGTACCGGTGCTTTCTCTACCAATCAGTAGGCTAGTAGGCTAATTCTCAGAAACAAGATATATACAAGATGCGTGATATTAACATCACATTATAAAAAGGCTGCTGAGGGAACTCAATGTAAATAATCATAAAAACTAACGTACAACATTAATAAACATCAATCATTGTATAAATAAAAAGTGTATATGTTAAAAAAAGAAAGAAACACTAATTGTAGGCAGATTGCTGTCTTACAAAAGGAATAAAACTCTACAAGAAGTGCTGTAATAGAAAAAGAATTAAGTTTGCTCTGTAACGGTGAACTCCACTTCATTACACCAATGCGGATTAATTTACTCTAAGAAAACACAACGTATCAACGTTAACATAATATTAACAATCATTACGTTTATTATGAATCATTTCCTCTTTCCTCACAAGTTTACTGTCATGCATACGTAATGAATCCAGCTTCCATCTATACTAGCGCACACAGTTAGCCGCTTTAAAACATTTACAGCATTGGGCAGACGCTCTTATCCAGAGCAACTGAGGGTTAAGGGCCTTACTCAGGGGCCCAGCAGTGGTAGCTTGGCGGTGCTGGGAATCGAACCCCAGTCTTCAGCTCAGCAGTCCAACACCTTAACCACTGAGCTACCATTCTGAAAATAAAAAAATGATGCATTTCATGATTACTTTTAAAAGTGTCGCTAGGACTTGCTCATATTTTCCTCTTACATCACTGTTTCATTAAGCGAGCCTGTGTGGAAATAACGCGGCGGTCCAGCATGCAATAGAGTCATCTAGAGCTGATACAAGGGTTGTAAACGCCGAGCTGCAAATCCCCCTGCTGGGACGTGTCGATGGGTAAGTTGCCTCTCACCACAAGCTACAATACTCTTTTAAGGAGGAAATCGCGCCCAGTTATAATGTCACGTATAATGTGACCCGAGAGACAATAGGCATTTTTCTAATCTACTGTGCACTGGGATTTTTAATACACATCTGATATGCAATGTGGGCTCAGGAGAAATGCACAGAGGGTTCTTTACTTTCTGTGTAGAGCAGGAGAAAGATGTGATGGATCTAAAACAGTTAAACATCTGTGGATTGAAAAAAAATCAAATCAATCACTGAAATGGCTGACAGTTTGGCTACGATACGTGGTAGAGCACCACATTAAGGCGATATGCAAACAATAAATTCATTTTCATTAAAATTCTTAGGAAGCTAATGTGGCAATCTATTCATCCATCTGTCTCGGGTAATACGGTGGAGGAAAGGATGTGCTTACTGCCGTCAGGATTGGGTTGTCCTCGCCGTAATGACAATATAAAGCATCCATGCGTTCCTTTTGCTCTCATACCATCGCAGGCTTCAGACACCTCAGGCCTATAAAAGACTTGGCGATGATGGTGATGTGATACCTGGGGACTCTTCTACACAAACTCGTTCTTATGCAGGTCCTAGCCAAACCTATCCATTGTTCTCACCAAGCGCTTTGAGCGTACATGCGGCGCAGATGGCGTTATTTGTCCAGATTCTCACCGAGCTAATGGACTAAAGCCCGAGAGGGTCATTTGTGCTGAGAAATGTCAAGCTTTTCATCCAACCGACCCTCACGCAGCCTACGGTCACCTTTTGTACTGCAATGTCAACAGCCTGCCACCGGCGTTTTGGCACGAGGACACGATAGAGTTAATGGAGCGAGTTGGAACGTGAGGGCGGAAGTGAGATGCCGCAGCAGACTGGAGCTGCTCATTCGACTTCTCATTTGCTTTTGATGCTGATGTGCCGTTCGGGTGGTGGTACGCTGAAAAAAACAAAGAAACTTTCCTCCCGAGTTTAGTTTCCTAGTCCAAGTGTCTCTAAGAGTGTAGTCGCACCTAGTTCACAGTTAGGTACAAACACAGTAAGTGAACTCCAGAGGAAACTCCAGAGGAATCGACTCCAGTGCAGTAAGTGATTTAATCATGGCAGGTAAATTGGGTTTGTGTACGGATCGACCAACATTGATTTTTGAACCCTTACAGATTATTTGCAATTTAAAGTGAGCAATAACTGATATGCAGAGCCTATATTTATTTATTTATGGTTTTACATCTGTTTTTGACCCATGATACCAACAGTACTGAATGAGCATTTTTATTTATAATACTGTTAATACTGTCATTTAACTCCCTCACAGCAAACAAAACCAAACAACTCTTATTTCTATATCAATATAAATAGAGGAGTCTGAAAGTGACAGAAATAAAACGTAAATTAAACACACGTCACTGTCATTAAAGTGACATTGTAGAATAAACGCTTTACTGAGATCATCAAGGATAAAACATAAATAATAAAGACGATACAAATAAAATAATAATCTAAACCGGGCAGCACGGTCGCAAGGTGGTTAGCACTCCGGTCTCACAACAAGAAGGTCACAGGTTCGATTCCTGTCTGGGGTGTTTCTGGGTGGAGTTTGCATGTTCTCCCCGTGCTTGTGCAGGTTTTCCCCAGGTACTCTGGTTTCCTCCAACACGTGATTGTGCATAGGTGAATTAACTACTCTAAATTGTCCATAGGAGTGAACGGTTGTCTGTCTCTAAGTGTTAGTCCTGTGATTAACTGCTGATTGCTGATAGGCAGGATGTACGCTGCCCTAACTCACACACTAAGTTAGCTGGGATAGACTACAGCGACCCTGAACATTATAAGTGCTGGACAATGAATGAATGAATTATCTAAAGAATTTGAATTGAAGACAGCTTTAGTGTGGCTTAGTCTCTCAGTTAGGCAGAACTTATGGTGGATTATTTGCTGATCAAGTTCCTTTATCTACTAGCGTTGTTGTTGCCTTGTCTCTCATAATGGTACAATGCTGTATTGATGGTTTTGAGCGCAATTATTAAAACTCATATCAGTGGAGCTGATATTACAAAACTGCTATTCGATAATGAAAAAAAGCCACGGTACATCGCTTCGGTCCTGCTAATGATTCCGTGCTAATCTGATTCTTTGCTAGTTTTTGTTTATTTCTGAAAGCAGCAGGAAGCAGCAGACACCGGCCGGTTGTAGGAGCTGCCTGCTTGGAAAATATGTAGAAAACGCACAGAAACACACCGACAGACAGAAGCCTCTGTGAAAGAAGCAACGAAACCTTCGGCTTAGTCAAACGCTTCCCTTTTTCCCATGCACTGACCAACCGGGGGGTTGCCTATGTGTGAAATGCCACAGTCATTATTGCACAAGATGACACGCCTACACAGATGTGGTCATCTGGAATACTGCAGCATTTACAGAAAAACATACACAACCCATATTTAAAAGGGTGCTGATTATTATTCTAGAGTCTATTAGATTGTAGAGGCTCAGAGAAAATGTCTTTGGAGTCTGGAGTATGATGCAGATTTGTTTTTGTGTTTGCTCGTATTCAAATGCCCTTAATGATACATATTTTCATATATGCTGATGACGATGATGATGATGATTATTATTAAGGATTACTGTTTCGTTAACCAGTGGACTAGAAACATTGTTTTGTCTAAATGTGTACAATTATTTCATGACATTTATAATACAGTTCAAAATCTGAAATAAATCCCAGTTACAAAACAAAAAACAGCCTTTATCTTTTTTCCCCCAGATGGAGTCCAGACGACGGCTTTGACGGAGTTCAAATAAATATCTTTAAGACGGCTGCTTCGTATTAACTGAAAAACAAGCGCTTCATCCAGCGAGGTCAAAACACAAGGGCGTAAATCAAAATCAAAAAAGCCATGTGGTAAAAAGTATCAAATATAACACTGACCGAAACCTGTTGCAGCAGAACCATCGTTGTGCTCATTGGGTACAACGTTTTGGCACCGTGTGTGTGCACAATAATTATTATTTCTGTTCACCGTGATCGTTTTGCGCTGTTGGACCGAACCCAACGGCAGATTGAAGTACAAATGAGATGCACGGAGAGTCTATTCTCTCAGCAATGCCACATTTCCCATGTGCAATGGAAGTGAGTGATAACGGCCAACAAAGCACATGATAACCACAAAAATCGGACAAGGAGGAGGTTACTTTCTACCATTCCCTTCGCCATCTTCTTTATTTTCTGCCATTTTGATTATCTTTGTTGGCCAGTCAAGCATAGTTGTAGGCTTGAAGGAAGTTGGAACTTGAATGAACGACAGGGAACCATTGATGATTGTAGATCGGAAGGGCAGAAGGCCAGGCAGGATGGTCTGGAGCAATGTAAATTGATTAATAAAATTTTTTTCTTTGATTATTTAATTGATTGATTAATTCATTAATTGATGAAACTGACTAATACCCTCTGATCATTACACCCACCATGACTCAGCAACATCACAACCAAGGATGCGGTCCAATTTCAGGTCTTAGTACACGTTGAGAGAAACGGAAATCATAAGAGGAGGAAGAAAAGCTTTAGCCACTGACTGCACACTAACAGACCTGTCTCTATGGCAACCAAACTTTCTCCTCCTCCACCACCCTTACACATCTGAATGTTTACTGCCTGTGTAATCTGTTCAGTGTGTCAGCCACAAATGATAATATTAACACGCTCGGGCTGATTTAACAGCGTCTGGCCATGATCTGACGTCCTCATTTTTTTTGCAATTCGTATTCGTAGAGACAGCGTCATGGGGCCGTAGCCCGTGCGCTGTTGCTGTAGCACGTGTCGTTTTTTTTTTCACGGCCTGGAGTCAGACAGATAGATTTTCATCACATTCTCCAATCTATGATGGCTGGCCTCATGCCAACAGCGACCCAATCGTTCTGATAAGTAGGCCGTCATGGGCTGGCTTGTCCATTTTCAAATCTATTACGTTATTTTCATCCTTTTCGCTCTAGGTCATGTCTTCCCTATTTCTCCTCACTGGCTACATGTGAAGCATTTTTAACAGGACACGACTCTTCCGCTTCTTTAACTCCTCTGAATGTCTGATTCATTTAAGCCTGCGGCAAAGCGTTTCCTTTTAAAAGTGGGCCAAATGCAGGAGGCCAAGTGTGGTACTGCTGTCCAACTAGAGCTGGAAACAATTCAAGCAGGATGAACAGCATAATACTGTTTTTTGGAGCTCTCGCACGAGTCTGCAGGAATCTTCATCGATCATTATTGATTAGCATTATATACCATTTAATTCCTGTTTCAGCCATTATCACACTGCTGGCGAACCGTGCTGTACGCTGTAATAATAACTGAAGATCTGAATGATTACTGACATTTTCAGATCCTATTTGTCACATACACATACATGCAGTGAAACGTTTTATTTTCCACATATCCCAGCATATCTGTCAGAATACACTGGGGTCAGAGCGCAGGGTCAGCCAGAACAAACGGCACCCCTAGAGCAAGTGAGGTTAAGGGTCTTGCTCAAGGACCCAATGATGACAACATGTCTGGAGCAGGGCTCGAACCCCCAATCCTCTGATGACTGACTCAGAGCCGCACCCACTGAGCCACCATCACACATGCGTTGAAGTGGATGAGATTCGGAGTTGCTCAATCTCAGTTTTGGAACCATGTGTGAGATGTCGATGAAGTGGATTAGACTGTGACAGCTTTGCTTCAATGTTTTAGTTCATTGCACTTTATTAGACTAAACTTATCTGGATATTAAGTTGGATTCTCCAAGAAGGACAAACCGGAGTAGAGGTTTTGGTAGACGGAGTGTGCCAAGCCCCAGAAGAACTTGTGTACACCTGTGCAACTAAATAACAATAAAATAGTCAATGAAACGTCGAAGACCCTGTTAGACAACAATGACTGGCCAATTATTCCAATGTTCTCACGACACCTTATTAAAAGCATTCTTTTTCACCATTTATTGTTACATTTCACATTTTTTATAAGTTTGTGATCCATGTTATTGAGCTGTTTGTGATAGAAATTCAATACAATACAACACATGTATTTTGAATTGATCTACAGCTGCCACATCTGTCACATCAGTCCGGTGTTATAAGGTAAAATCAGCTCACTGTTGATTCTCCTGCCTCTGTTGCACTTCACAAAAACAACTCGTGTAGACTGCTGGCATTTAGTCAATCAGAAGAAGGTCAGAAATTCAAAAGCCAGCATTCAGGCGTTGTAGATATTTGTGATGCATGGCTTGGGAAGGAAAACAAAAAGAAGGATCTGAATTAGCCCAAAATCGCTGACTGTAGCCTTTAACGTAATTGCTGCATTTAGCACCTTAACTTGAACGTCTTTGTGCTGCGTCGTGGTGCTGAGTCAAATACCCCACACAAATATAGTCGCAGGTTGAGTTCCTTTTATTAACCTTCGATCATCCTATTTTTTCTCTGTCACAATGCGCGCTAATTATATTTCAACTCACTGTAGGTCTGTAGAGCTCCATAAAATCAATGTGCATGCAAATGACCTGATCTTTTTTTTTTTTGGTAAGTAGTCGATTCCTCGCATGTCTCACCGTACTTGTTTATTAAAAAGCCATTCGACCCACACCACACATTGCTGGTATTTTTATTTGAAAAAGAGGTCTGCAGCGGCTGTTTCTTTGTGGGTTGACCTCAGGTGAACACGGGGACCTGTCTCCCATGTCTGCTGGAAAGCTCGTCCATTTGTCTCTGTTAGCGATTTTGTTAACTTCAGTAAAGCTCAGTAGGCCGGGTAATCTTCCAGTCCAGTTGGAACATGGGCACTGGTAATTAGTGGGCTCCTGTGCCATGAATCACAAACCAGTAGACAAACCACAGAGCAGACAGACAGGCTGAATCAATTTGCACCAGTGTCTCGTTCGTCGTGCCATGTAGTGGAATTAATATAATTGACCTTTGGCTGAAAAATGACAACATGTTAAAGTGTTGAGCAGCAGCCGAATCACACATCATTAGAGCCGAGTGGAATGACGGAGATGATCTGTTTATCTGCATTACATTCCCATGTAGGAATTCTATTCTTACCGATTGATATGCGCCGGTTCAATATTAACAAAATAATCATATATATTATTGTTAATCAATATAATGAATGTTATATTAATATTAATCATACATGTTATATTAATAATTATTTTATTAATACAAATATAATTAATAAAAAGAAATGAAAGGGATATTTTCTAAAAATGCCGTAATGAGGCGTAGGCATGAAGTCCGAACGGCAGAGGGTAACGTATTTATATGACACAGGGATTCATGACAGATCATTTACAAGACGCGTCTTCCGTAGAAGCGCTCACATCGTGCGAATCCACTTCTGGGAAGCCGACCGTGAGCTACAGCGTTTACTAATCATCTTCCTTTTATTACCTCGTCCATAACGCCGTAGTATGTAAAAGTAGATCGCGATTCTGTCACTTTTTTTGTTCCGGGATAAACCATCGCTTTATGATTTGACCAATTGGCCGGTTTATAACGGCTTCTTTTATTATATGGTATTACGTGATTTATGACCATCTTGTCTTGCAACTATATTATCTTATTTATATTTAGTTACAACGTGGTTTATTCTACTGACCAATTTTGCTAATTTCGCTCGGCAACTTGCCTAAGACAACAGCCGTGCGCGCTACGTCATTATGGAAGTCGTCTTCTAAGTTCAAAGTTCAAAGTTTATTGGTCACATGTACATTATACGTGGTACAACATACAGTGAAATGCTTTGGCGACT
>JAOUQX010000002.1:1739947-1757477 GCA_028566295.1 Liobagrus marginatus
TGAAACAATACGTTTAATTGTCTGAATATTGATGTTGCATGAGAGCAATTGAAATGAAGAAAAAAACCTAAGTATGTTATTTTAGGAAAATAATACATATGAGAAAGCTAACAATTATTGTATCATTTGCATACTGAACATGATTGGCTTTGATTTGCCGGCTGATATTGAAAGGAAATGGAAAATCTGAAAGTGTTAACAAACATGTAAAGCCCCGCTGTCTTGTGAGCGAACGTGTCTTTGTACTGAAGGCTTTTGCTGTTAAATGAGGCAGAGAGTCGAACATGTGAGCATGCGAACTCTTACTGCTGTTCCCACAGACCTTCTGCTGTAGCGCAGTTCCTCAGCTGTTAGCCAGACCATAACACATAACGTCCTCAAAGTCCTTGAAGCTGACGTGTCCATCTGAGTCGTGGTCCACATGTCTGTCAGGAGAGAACATTCATTCAAGCGGTTACAGTAGAAGTTCCTCGGCCAAACGCATTATAACAGACCTGATGCTTATTTCCAGCTTCAGAAGCAGATAAAGCTTTATATCCTGTCCTGAAGGCAAAAGGTAATCTGGTTAGTTGATGAATTTTAGTGCAAGTGCACAGAAGCCTGAAACACAGTGAAAAAGCCAGAATGCCACCAACACACAAAACCCTCCCACAGAGGTGGAACACTAAAGGCGGTATCGAGTGACTTGTCGGCGACGGATATTACCTCGAAGCGGAAAACAGGGAAAGCAATAAACGCTCGGTTTCCTTTCTCAAATTCGATACGGCACCCTGTCTTTAAATTCAATACTTGTTATTGTAATCAGTATCAATCTTGTAAATGCTGGCTGTAGGGATGTGGTACTATTAGTTTCACTGATTTCCAGAAAATGATTCAGACAAATAGGAGGAATTCCAGGTGCTGGAGCTTTGCCATGCCCTCAGACTAAGTCTACAATAACGACTTGAAGTGCGCACTCCACTTCGCTTTGGCTGGCCAATCACATCAGGCCAAAGGCGATCTTTTAATGAGAAAAGCTGCAGTAAGAGAACAGCAAGATAAAAGTCTGGTGTGATTCGACAGAATTATTCGGCGTCTGCGTGACTTCCGTCAGCGTAACGTGTTTCACATCTCGATGGAGGACACGTTCATCTGTCTGAGCTTTTATCAGGATGGAGGCGGAGCCACGTGACACGCCTACAGTCCAGAGACGGGGGACAGCTTTAGCGTTTAGTTTAGCGGAAATGTTCTCACAGCACGGCTAAACACAAACTGATCGATATTCCTACATATTAAATACACCTAGCTTTACATTATATAACATTAATATAAAAAAAGGTCCAGTGCAATGCTAATTTTAACATATACACGGGAATGTACTGCTTTATTTAAAATCAATTCTAACGCTAAGAAGGTTGCATCATGGATAATTTCATTAGCAGGAAAAAATTTGAATGTGATAAAGATATACAGCCAGAAATAACGGCACCTTTAAAGATGAAACATTGCGGAATAACATTTCATTACACATCTGACGAATAAAGAATTAATGAGATTAAAAACCTCGCCGCTTTTCTAGAGCTGTCGCTGGCTCCGACCTTTGTCATGGTTTTTGGGCTATACATTTGAATTGCTCAATTGGTTGGCTGTATATCGGCATATAAAACGGATTAAAAACAATTAAGTCGTTGGCAAAAATAGCCTTGAGCACAGTAAGGTCATTGCTATCATTTTCAAAGGCGGTTTATAGTAGGAAGTATGGAGCTCAGCGGTTAAGGTGTTGGACTGTTGATCAGAAAATTGTGGGTTTAATGCTCAGTACCACCAAGCTGCCATCACTGTGCTCCTGAACAAGGTCCTTAACCCTCAACTGCTCAGTTGGATAAAGAATAAGATAAATGTTAGTCACTCTGTATACGGATGTCTGACAAATGCCATAGATGTAAATGAAGAGGGCACATGATCACAGACAAAGCAAAGAAGATTTCATGGACACATGTAAAAATAAACAAAATATATCAGGAATGTCAGGAAGCAAAACTTTCTGAAAGCAACCGGGTGCAGATAGCTTTCATTTGGTCAAATATTGGTATGTTCATCATCACCAACGTAAAGCCTTCATTAAAATCTGGTGCTGGATCATTTAAGTTGGATGGTGTGTGTACGTTTAAGCTAAAATGATTATGAATTTTCCTGCAGGGTGCCAATAAGCCGACTGTAGTGAGATGGTAGTGAGAAGATGGCCACGCTTTCCAAAATATTTTGGCACGCGGTAACTTTGTCCTGTTTCTTTCAAGTCGCTCGGTCACTGAGTTACTCCGTCTGCTTTTCCTATCACGCATGTGTGTGTGTGTGTGTGTGTGTGTGTAAACTGCAGGCTGTCTTACAGGAGAAGGTCAAAACCTGGAGACAGAGTACGCAGAGAGATGGAGATAAACATCAGTATGTTGGACCATGCATGTCTGGATCCAAATTCGAAGTGACTTGAGCCGGTGTACAGACTTATCACACATTCCCAGAGCCATTTCTATAAAAGCACAGCGCACTGACAGAGCAGACACTCGATTACATCTTCACATGAGCGAGGATGAACGAGCAGATAAAGATGATGCAGGAGCAATTGCATCAGTGTGGGTAAAAAAGGGGGTTAGATAGTGCTTTTTACTCTTCTTTCACTCACTGCCCACTTCCTGCTCAGATTAAACGGAATGGGGTAAATAGCTGAACTGGAATCTCCTATGTCCTGCTCATTGGATCTTTCTTCCTGTTCAGCCAGCATTGTATCTCCCGGATCTGAGAGCATCGTGCCGCAGTATTTGATAAGGCTGACTCCGTGCTGGAATGAACCGGACAATGTAACTAAAGACAGAATCGATGTGGATGGAGGCTAAGAGGAAAAAATGTCGGGAGGCTTCTGTGTTTTCCTGCCTCGCTCTCATGCTAGGTGATTTCTCTATTACTCCGAGATGCAGCCTGATGGAGTGCAAACCCAGCAGATGTGAGGGAAATTTGGTAGCAACAGGGAGGAGAATTAAAACAACATTAGGCATCCAGTAAGTGGAAAATCACACTTTCCTGTTCCGTGCTGATGGATCTCGTTCAAACCGTAGTGCACTAAGGGCATAATTAGATTGAAATGCAACCCTCCCTGCGGAGGAGGACCACTGAGACATCCTGTGCGTCCATCTTCAGACGCCGTTTAATCAGAAATCACTGTTCAGTGCTTCAGAGCTGTCAGAAGTCCATCATCACGAAAGGTTGCAGTTAGAGAGGGATTAGGTCTGGGTGTGCTGAAGCGATTAGGCGTTGAGGGTGGACGCATTACATAGCAGTGTGTTTGAATGACCGGCCTGATATTAACATTGAAGCAACACGTCAAGTCGCCTGGAAAGTTGTCACATCAGTAAGTGCTGGAGGGGCTTGGCTGTCCCTGCTGTCTTTGCCATGTTGAGTGAAAACACACAAACACACTCTGCGTGTGGACTGCGTTCTCAGGGTAGGAGGAGCATACTCTCCATCGCCTGCCAATCATAGTGATAATGGGCAATCATGACTGTCTGTAAGCATGTGACCATGTATGCAGAAGAGGGCTGATAGGGCTAGAGTGTGTTAAAAGAAGTATTCAACTTCCTTCCTTGAAAGAAGCATATGATAGTCATCACTGGTAGCGGAAAGGTAGTTAATGAAGAGTAATGACCAAATCAAGAGAAGAATGGACAGATATGTGTAGTGGAGAAACAGAATGCTGCAGTCTTCATCAGCTGTGCAGCTATACAATTGAAGCGGACAGGAAGTGTAAATAAGCTTCTTCGTTGGGTTTTCCGTATGTTTCTGCATTCATCACTTGCGTAACAATTACTGTAGCAATGTGAACCGTGAATTCAGTAATTATTCTCATGTTGACGGTATAAAGGTACAAAACATGCAAGAGTGCTTCAGGTTTAATTCAACAGATCATTGAATCCACTCCTATCTGCATATCTTTAATGCTTTTTGCCCTTCTGTTCAAGACAAGGTGAGAACCTTTTTCAAAGTAAGGAAGCAGTTCAGGATCATTTTGAAGGAAGCTGGAGTTTACTCATATAACTCTATGATAGCTTAGCACTCAGGCTGGGACTCCACCAAGATATGGATAGCTCTGAATTCCCTGTCAAGTTTAAAAGCAGAATTATAAACATATATTGGTAATCTGTGTCATTTCACACAGGCGAGATGCTGGGAAGAAATCCATTCCGGAATCGTGAGTGTGGGAAAAAAAACATGCTGGGCAAAATGTCATTTGGAAAAAAAGGTGTTGGACAACCCTAACTGAGATAAATATTGCTTGGGCAATGTGTTGTTCTCGTTTCTGTGTACCAGAATTCCCCTCAGGAGCACGCAGCAGTCCTCCCAGGAGGCCAAGCTGGGTAATGACATCATCAGTGCGCAACAGAGGCACAGCTATATTAATCTGAGTGCCGCTTGCCTGATTTTTTCCCTTTTTTTTTGTTTTTTTTTTGTTTTGAAGGGAGCGGTGGGAAAAGAGGCACAGCAAAGCCTAAGAGGTACTTTGTCATTGTCAGAGGAAGCACACTTAGCTCCCATACTGACGCTGCAGAAACGTGGGGCAGAATCTGCTTGGCTAGTTCCACTCACATAACCTTCTCACGCTAACACTGAGCATGTGCTGAGAGTTACGGCCTGAAGCTTAGCGCCACATTGTGCTGTGAGACAGTAAAAACATCAGTCACTGAAAAACAAAGACGCAACATCTGGTCTTAAAATGTGTTCAGGACACGAGGAGTTTGTGTTTCGGTTTTTCATGAATAATAAGTAGGAACCTGTGACCTCATCTGATATAAACATTAAAAGTATCAAGAATAAGTGTTTAGGACACTGCGTTAGCTGTGTGCACACACTTTAAAAGCTGCACATTCAGGAATGTGGTGTGTGAAATCGAGGTATTGATTTGTTTGAGGTTTTTGCATGTATTAAACAATTACTGTAATTGTGGAGAATTCGGATCTCATTAGACTTCCGGGAAACTTTTCATGGGTGAAGGAATATTGGCGTTCACCCTGTTATACAAAAACAATGCATACCTTCCAACCAATCAGGTACAAGCTTAACACTGTGGTATATTGAAACATGAAACACAAGTGTCTATACCAAATAGTATGGTGGCCCAGCATTGCACAACACAACGACATTTAAAAAGCAAACATAAGGATACGACACAACACAACACAACACAACACAACAGAAATGCTCCCAACCACTAGGGGGCCGTTGCGTTACGGAGATGGACAGCTGCTATCATGCGTTTGGATGCTTTTTACGTAGATACTGTGGAGACTGTGAATGTACGGGGGGAAAAAAAGTTAATATCTAAATGTGGGCAGCACGGTTAGTACTCCTGCCTCACAACAAGAATGGCATGGGTTTGATTCCCACCCAGGGTGTTCCTCTGTGGAGTTTGCATGTTCTCCTCGTGCGGGTTTTCCTTGGGCACTCCGGTTTCCTCCCGCCTCCAAACACATGTGATTGGGTATAGGTGAATGTGCTACTCTATATTGCCCATAAGAGTGAATGTGTGTGTGAATGGTTGTCTGTCTCTAAGTGTTAGTCCTGTGATTAACTGCTGATTGTACAGAATGTACCCTGCCTCACACCCTAAGTTAGCTGGGATAAACTCCAGCGACCCGACGACCTTGAACAGGATAAATGCTAGATAATGAATGAATGAATGTTTAATTTTAGGTCTGTTAATCACTTTAGCACAACTATATTTGTCCAGTGCATTGCCATGTAATGTTTACATGAAAAGCAGTCGTGTCCCGATGAAATCAGCTTTTTAGACACTGCCATCTAGTGGTCGGGAGCGTTTCCGCTTAAGGTTGTTCATTTTAATTTCGTTCTGCTGCACTACGGGCCACTGTAAAATAGCCTTTATGTTACTACAAACCCAATTTTTAAAAAGAAGTAAAATCTACATGAAAACAGAATGCAATGATTTGCAAATATCTTAAAGCCATATTTTATTAGCAATAGGACAATGAAATTGATGGCAGCAACATGTCTCTAAAGAAAAGATGGAATAAATAAGTGGTACTAACAAGGAGATGCATTTTGAAAAACAAATTATTTAGTTAATTAGGTTAATTGGCAACAGGTCAGTAATATAATTGGTCTGAAAAAAGTGTATAAAAAAGTCAGTCTCTCAGAAGTGTGGAGTAAAAAAGGGAAAAGCGTAGGATGATGCATTTTATTATGCCGTTGCTACGGTCGACTCTGTAAGGTTTTAATTTACACACGCGTTTAATCTCTGTTCCTGCAGTGATTTTCAGGCTGTGGTAAATCACACCACAGGTACTAAACTGCTACATTTGCATTGGCTCCACTATTTACATTTACAGCATTTGGCTTCGGACCCTTATTTAAAGTTTCCATCAATGAAGATTCCGGTTTATTCCTGTTCTCTGGATCACAGCAAAGTGTCCCAAACCTAAAACTGTATAAATATATATCATTCAATAATAAAATCAGTAGTATCAATAATCAGTCGTTTTAGGTGGTAGGTATTTAAGGAAGAGGTCGTGCTTTAGCCTCCTCTTTAAGACAGCCAGTGACTTGGTTGTTCTGACATTAATGGGAAGTTCATTCCACCACCTTGGTGCCAGAACAGAGAAAAGTCCTAAGGCAGACCTACCCTTGTATGCTGTGGGGCGGTGGGACCAGTCAAGCAGTGCTTGTGCACCTTGTATATTATATTGTATATTCAGACAAGATAGAACCCTCTGTTCCAGACAACACATCGTTGCCCTTTTGCTACTTTGTTCTTGCCAAGGGCACGTGTGCGCTCACGTTAGCGCTCCGTTCCCTTCTTCTTCTTCATTGGAATGAATCGCAGACGCTTAGCGATTGGACACTTTTCTCCGGCTCATCACCGCAAATTAAAATAGTGGGAGGTTTGTTGGGTTTGCATATGGCGGTATGGCATTGGGACTGCACGGGCAATCTGAGACGCTCACTAACTCACAGATGAAACCATTCCACTCCGGCAGACTGGGAGCCTGTGGGAGAGCAATCGCGCCGCTCAGCCGTGCTCTGATTGTGTCTTAATTGGGACGCTTCACAACTCTCATAGCGCTTCTGCTTTTCATTCCGCCCCCTCCCTCCATTCTGCCTGGAGAAGGAGTGTGAGCTGCAGTCACCGTGTTCTCACTGCTGATCGATGGAGAGCCGGCCTCGCCACAGGAGAGATGTTACGGCTTCAGCCTCTTTTAGATTAACTAAATCTCCCTTGGTTGAAAAGCAGAGTGCTGTGCTGTCATGGCAACCTCTGAAAGCATCAATGAGGGTTGTGAAATATGCAGTACAAATGTCTTCACTGCCCGTAGCCTTGAGACGTGATATTGATGCTGTTGTAATGGTCGAATGCCTTTAACCTGCCCGGATACCTGCTGAGCCTACAAGCGAGTCGCATTGCACTGCGAGCATCCATACATCTAACCCCAGTGCATACACACATGATCCTGCCTAAACACACACCATCACGCATCTGCTGTTCCACACTGTTTGTTTTTTTTCAAACAGACCCATTCAGCAGACGGCATAACTAAGACTCACGTCATTTAAAGAGATATAATATCAGGCGTCCTGTTAGGGCTGAGATACATATTTACACTATAATGGTGTAAGGCAGGGCTATTCAATTAGTTTGTCATGGGGGCCAGTACATTTAAAGCACACCAAATGAGGGGCCGGAGAGATTTGGCTAGCAATATGAGTAACAACACAACCGAAATATAGGAGTCCGCCCATTTGCTGTATTTTTGCACCATAAGACACGCAAGTAGACTGTTTTCCTACATTTAAACATGCTCATGTTGTATTTTGAAACTGCATAACAACATCTGTGTATTGTAAGATGCCCAAGAAGGCTTTTTCTACGTTCAAATATATTTAAATGTATTAGTTTAAAACTGAACAACATCAGTGCATTGTAAGACGCCTGAGTCGGTTTTTATCTACATTGAAACGTGTAAATCAGAGAGCCATATTACACTCATTTAAAATTTAACTCCTTTAACTAAGACATAAGTGCACATAACAAATAAGTCCATAATATGGAATATGCTGTTGTTTGTCAAAATTAATTATTTAAGTAGCCCTATTTGAACTACAACAACATTCTCAATGCTTGGTGAGCATTTAGGCTGCCTTCTAATTTTCTGATTTTGCAAAAGAGCAGTGAAATAGGGCGTGTATGCAATACACACACACAGTCTGCAGGTGCTGGGCTGTGAGGGATGTGTGATTATTTGTTTTAATGGCATTCGTGTATGAGAATGATGACTCACGTGTGTAAGAACAGCCAAACATTTTGGAAAAAATCAGAATTTTTTTGTGGGGGAAAAATAAACTGAAGAAAGAAATAAACAGAAGAAATAAAACTAACAAAAGTTCTCGTCTATAATTGTCCTGTTGGTCATCGCGTCTCACGGCTGCTTGTCTAAGGTCACGTGACTCATGCGCTGCAGCTCATGCTGCACAGAACAAACACCCGGCACTTTATAACTGTGGGGTCTGTTGTACGACTGAACTAAGAGTATTCTAGAGATGTCTTCTTCACACTAGGCTTCTTGAAGGTCGGGTTTAATAATATTTAATATTTTTCCAAAATATATTTTAATTGCTTATTTTTGATCAAATTGTAAAATGAAAAGTGAGCAAACTGAAAAAAATTCAAATTAAGTCAATATTTGGTGTGAAAAACCTTTGGCCCTTAAACCAGCATTAATTGCTAGTCTAATACTCTTTATACTTTATAAGTCAGGGATTTTGTAGGCTCAGAGTATGATTATGCAATTTTATATCAATTATGCCCATGCTAATGATCATGGATTTCTTATTTAGGTTGAAACACAGTCATTCAGTCATTAACTGAAACAGGTACAGCGGTGTAGGAAGCTTCAAACAGGATGAAGAATAGCCAAACTCTTGTACTAAGGTGAGCTCTGGAAGACAGTTTCATGCCACAGGTCATACCCCAGGGCAAGACTGAGCACAGCAAAACAATACAGACAAAACAGACTGATCTCTCAGTATGTGCCGTTTAAGCAATTTTAAAGAAGCACAAATTTACGTGCAATGCTGACGACCGTAGCAGTGGTCGCCCAGGGAAGCTTAATGCACACTTACCTCCTTTTGACGTCTGAAGGTGTCCAGCAATGCCACCGCAAAAAAAAAAATCCTGTGGGACCCAGGTACTGTCTGGAGAAGTCTGACCAGATGTGGTCTTCATGAAAAAATTGCGACCCCAAAAACCATGTACTACAAAATCAGGAACTGGGGTGCAGGAAAATGGCAGCAGGATGGAGTTTGAAATAAGGTCTGAATTAATGGTGTCCTTAACGCTGAGAAATAGGAACAGATACTTCTCCATCTTGTAATACCATCAGCGAGGCAGCTCGCAGCAAGTTTGCAGACCTGCTCCAACACACCATGCAGGACTGGACAAAAAAATACAAAGCTGCACATCTCTTTAGAGAGCAAATGAGCCAAACAGGCAAACATGGTGCCTGCCAAGCCTCCACAAGCGTTCCCACATGTCCATACAGAAGAATGGACTTCAGACACATGTGTGCACTGATACACAGTCAGCTCTAAGCTTTTTACATAAGACATAACGTTCTCAGCCCAAAGCCACAAATGCATAGCTTGCACATTTAAACTATTATGTCCTTACATACCTTATGTCTCATGACTCTACGACTCTCCTGCTTAGTTAATAAGGGATCGCAGCACCTTTCCGCATCTGCATGCATTCTAGTAACTGAGGAGGCAGGGTTTTTTTTTTAAAGAGAATTAAAAGAGACGTTTGGGAGACATCTTTAAGAAGCTTCTGGGCCATACGGAGGATGAGGCGGTGTGTAAGCCAGGGTTTGCAGGTGGTAAATGGATTATGGAACTGGCAATGCTACCGCACAAACTAAAGGCGTTTGCTCTGTGAGTTTCAAATAAAAAGTTGCAGCTTTATTTAGCCTCAAGACTCAGTCTTAACAGTGAGTCTGACAAAGAGTGGATTTATTTTAATGCGAGTTTGGGCCCGAAAAGCTGAATATGCCACAGTCTTAGTTTGGCAGTGGTGTAATTTCTGGAGTTGTTTCCATTATAACTCTTGGTCTTATTGCTGAGACACTGACATTTAATCATAATCTGCTTCAGAAGATTCAGAGTTTATGCCACTTGACTATTTATCTCACTTTATAAGAGGAGAGAAAGAAAACTAGTGGAGACTCTTCACAAAAATACCAGACTACTCATTGCATTTGCTCTGTGTTTAATCAGTGTAATGACAGAGAGTGAGTGAGACTTTTCTGTAGTCTTTTCAGGCCGGTTCGTTCCTCCTTCTGTGCCTATTGACACTTCGGTTCTATTTAAATGGCTCGGCTCCTTTAGCTTCTCATGACACTTTGTCTCAAGCCTTTCACAATAAAGCCTCTTTAACGGAACGAGTCTTCGAGCTGACAGGCGACGGCATTCACCTACACAAACCGTACAGGCCGTGCAACCAGCACTGGTACAAACCAATGGTACTGAATGGTACCATGCCAGTATTGTTCTTTGTCTGGCTTGGAACACAGAGCAAGACACAAAGGAGGCAAAATCTAGGCTGCAGGAGTAATCAATCTTATTTTCTGTCCCCAGAGGGACACCACCTGCTGCTTCATGCCAAGTGGCAGAATATCTGGGAAAGCAGCGTGCGTTCCGGAAAACCGAGGACGCTTGGGGTTTCGCTCATTTGCATCATTTGGAATAAACCATAGACTGTAAAAAACGATGGACGATGCGGCGCCGCTTCCTTCCATTGTAATGAACTGAACGTAAAACGAACAACGATGGGCGTTGACTTTACGCAAAAACAACAGTTTGTAACCTGGACCAGAAGGAATCGTCAGTGGAGCCCAGAGGCAGAGCAACGGTATCAAACTTATGCCCAAACTCTCACACGCCCAATCAACGCCCCGTTTATATAGCATCAAATTGCTAGCTAAACTCAAACTTATCAATAAAACGAACAACTGAACATATATCAGCGTGATAATCACTATCTTAACTGACCAAAACCATCTTTCAGAAAATTTTATTCCATTCAATTTTATTTAATTCAACTTTATTTCGATGGCGCTTTTAACAATAGACCTTGTTCCAAAGCAGCTTCACAAAAGATAAAGAATAAAGAAGAATAAGTAAAAAAATTCTGAAATGAAATGTACAGCAAGCCTGAGGCGACGGTGGCAATGAAAAACTTGTTAAGGTGGTACTAAAAAGAAACCTTGAGAGGAACCAGACTCAAGGAGAAACCAATCCTCATCTGGGGGTCAGCAGAGTGTGTGATTATATATAATAGCCAGTCTAAATAGGTTTATATCCAGTAAGGTTAGGAGCATTTGAGCAGCTTTTATATGTCCAGTCTAAATAGGTTTGTATCCAGTAGAGTTCTGACCAGTTTCTTTTGAGCCCATAAATCAGCAGAGGTCTAAGTTGTAAAATTTGTATTTTTATTTTGACTCGAGTCCCATTCGTTTACATGGAGAAGGCGGGGTTTAATGACCTGTACTGTAGTTAGCCACCAGGGAGCGATCAAAGAGCCCGCAGCTTCACTTTTCAGGATGTATGAGGAACACCTGGAATAAACGTGTGGATTTAAGGATCCATAATATTCAGTTCCCTTTATTCCACAATAACACTTGAAATTGTTACTCATTAAAGATTATCATCATCATCATTTTTTTCCATTTATAATTACTTATTCTCATTTATATTCATTATATTCATTTACTCATATATAATTAAATTGCTCAATGGTAAGGCTCTGGGCCAGCAATCAGAAGGTTGGGGTTCAAGCCTCGCACCAGGTTACTATCATTGGGTCCTTGAGCGAGGCCCTTAACCTCAGTTGCTCCAGTGGCACCGCACGTTATGGTTGACCCTGTGCTCTGACCCCAGCCTTAAAATTCGTAAGCTGGGATATGTAGAATAAAAATATTTCACTGCATGTAATAAATAAGATTTGAAATTGAATTTATAATTCATGAATATCCAAGAAATAATCTATTTCCTGTTGTCACTTAAAGAACAGCAGATAAAAAAATGTGGTTCCTTCACCACTCGCACTCTTAAATTAAATAGAAAAATAAAGCAAATATCACAATGCTGACCTTACAGCTGGATGGTTTATATTTCCACCATCACAACCCCAAACCTTATTACAGCCGGTTGGTTACTCGCTTGCTACCACATGGCTCTAACTTATGAATGGTTTAGTAATTAGCTGGATCGTCAGTGGGAGCTGAGGAGAATCCCTGTGAAGCTAGACATAAAAACACAGCCTTAGCCTTTAAATGAGCAAATCAAAGCTTCAAAACCGCATTCATCACGCCTGGCAGAGTGCCATGCTCAAAATCAAGTGTAAAAGCTTAAAAAGAAGCCATAGGCGAGATCCATGTTGGGCAAAGATGAGAAATCGAGAGCAGAAATGAGGTTTCATATGAGGAAGCCCTGCTGGGGATGAAATGACCCCGCTACTGAAGAGGTAAGGAAGGCGACGGGCTACGTGGTGCTGAGGACAGGGGCTCGACTGGCTGAGCCGGGCCAATGGGTTGATGAGACGGCACCAGTGTTCCACGCTCCTGTTATTAACACTCTATCTCGCTCACCTGAGGGGAGCTGAAAAACCAAATCAAATATAAGAAGCAGGGAATCTCTGAGCGCACCTCACCTCATGCGCGCCTCGAAACGCAGCAGCGTGGGATTTTCAACACGCATGCTCCAACTGTGTTCCAGTTGCATGCATATTCAAACCTAACACATCACAAGAGTTTCCCTCAGCAGGAAAGCATGCTGATCGTGTGTTCTTGCTGGAGGGTGCTGAGAAAGGAGCTCTTGGCTTTTTTTTTTTTCATGAAATATACCTCTTTGAGTCTTTACCGAGCCCCAAGTTCTTTTGTCACACAATGCTGGATAGAAGCTTTTTATGTTTTAAGAACACCCGCTGAAAGGCACCACATGCAATTCTGTCAGAATCAATGGAAATGCACTGTGCTGATGGGGATTTGTGTTTTTAAATACATTACTCTTTGTCGTCTAGACATTGGCTTAAAGACAGTGCAGGAAATGCACTCCTGTTGCTTTGAGTGGTGATATACGCCAGCCTACATTGCTCCAATTCCAACAGATCTCCCCAATTACTATACTCAAGAAGAATCCAGGTGACATGCGTTAGGCCATGGCTTTTTTTTAACGGTCTACTAACCAACAGCTGAGTCCGAGCGGTCTCGTGGGAACCGGGCAATAAGCACGTCCTGTTAAACACCGTCTCCAGGGCCACTTTGCCACTGAAGTGGATGATATTCCTAATTCGCGCCATTGTCTGCACACATTCGCGTTCCACTCCTCCCCCTCAAAAAGTCAACACATGCTGGGGAGGAAATTCAAATGAGGAGCGTTGCAGTAAATGTCAGGAACAATGTGGGTCTTTGAGATGAGAGATGCGAACGCGGGGGCTGGCAAAGACGAAGCCCGCCGATGCTTTCAGATAAGGGTGTCCTGCCACCCGTGGGCTTCGTGACATGACCGAGAGGAGGGCAGGCGAGAGCTCAAGAGGAATAACTGACAAGCTATGCTAAAATGGGAACCGAGCCAGAAAAACAATCTATATGCTTTGTTCAGTTTAATATACCGATCTGGACTGACAGTACAGCCCTAAGTCTTGTTCATGTAGGGTTGCATCAATTTATAATAGGAACTTATAGAAGCATTTTACAAAAAAATAAGGTGTAATGAAAGAACTCCTGATGGTTCTAACAATCGCTTAAATTGTGGATGTTGATTTCACTCCCGTAACATATCAGAGCCGAGATTTGTTCTTCTTCCTTTTCCCTTTTTTGTTTCTGTTTACGCCAACAAAAAAAAAGATGTGTAATTTCTGTAGGCATTTTGTGCAAGATGAATAAATGGCATGGAAATTCAAGCTGACTTTAACTCGAGCGCTATTGAGATAATCTCTTTCCTAATCATTTGCACAAGCAGAGAGAAATGACTACAGAAAAGAACTCCGAGGTTCCTCTTGAGGGAGGGAACTGCTGGAGAGCCCCGGTTTCTCTTTAGATACTCCATTCACTCTCTCGCTCTCTTTCAGCAAGTCAAGTGTTTGATCCTGCTAATCTGACTTAATGGTGAGTAGATACATTACATTTTATTCTAATGACTCTCTAGAAATAAAAAAGATCAGCAGCGTTCCTTTGGGCTCAGGTCCAACGCCATTAAAAGGCAGGATTGACAAAAATCTTTACAGAGGCCACATTAGAAACTCTTCTTTTCGCATCTGTTGGAAATCAAAGTGTTCTTGATATCAGATGGAGGAGGAGGTTTTGAAAGTGAGCAAAGAGGACCTGAGGCGCCTCAGAAAGTAGCATCAAGGCCTTCGTGTCGTCGGAAGAGCATTACATTACACGTGCCCTCTGATTGCGTCACATAATTCTTCGAGAAGCGCACATGCCGTTTCTTTATGTCAAACAGCGAGCACAAACACACACTCACACAGACAGAGAAAGTCAGTGACAATGAGATTCAGACAAGGTCAAAGCGGTGATAAATATTTGGACTAAATTAACATTAAAATGCGGAAAGTGACAGATGAACGCAGTCAAGTGGGGGAACTGCCTTAGCTACATATATTCATTCATTCATTGTCCAGCACTTATCCTGTTCAGGGTCACGGGGGCGCTGGAGTCTATCCCAGGAAAACTTAGGACGTGAGACACCCTGGACAATCGGCAGTCAATCACAGGACTAACACTTAGAGACAGACAACTATTCACACTCACTCCTATGGACAATTTACAGTAGCACTTCACCTATGACCAATCACATGTGTTTGGAGGCAGGAGGAAACCAGAGTAACTGAGAAAAACCCAAGCAAGTATGGTGAGAACATGCAAACTCCACACAGAAGCAATCTGGGTGGGACTCGAACCAGTGACCTTCTTGTTGTTAGGCAGGAGTGATAACCACTCTGCCACCATGCTGTCTAGCTACAAATATGACGATTTTAATTTGAAAGGAAACAGCTCTTATAAGAGGAGTTTAGTGTCTGTTTTGTGCGGTCACATTAGACCCTGCTACAGTTTTTGATGGGCTAATATTTGTTATCCGCTCTGCTTTGATCATTTGACAGAGTGTGATTAGCGCTCAGTGTGAATTAGCTGGAAGGTAGGACGCAATGAAGACGAATCTCTTAACATGTTTAAAAACTGCTAAACAGTCAGTTTGGCACAATCGTTAGTTCGATTTACCTAAGAAACAATTAAAATGCCCTTTAAACCTTAAGCCTCATTAACAATGCTAAGGTGGAGTGCTGCATCAGAAAATCGTTTGACTTTTAAACTAGAGGTCACAGGATTGAATCCCAGAGCCAAAATTGGCCTTGCCGTCAGAGAAGGAGGGATACCTCTCTCTCTCTCACTCTCACTCTCACTCTCACTCACACTCTTGCCTCTACATTTTTGAGTATACACGGATTGTATAGTTAAAATTGTGTTCAGGCTCAAACAGGAAGTCGCCGAATCGATCTCCATCTCAACAGGAGTCGCACCGAGAGCTGATTTGGATCGAACAGGACAGACAACAGCACAATTTCCTAATAAAAGATTTGACAGGCCAGGTCACAATGGAGAATTAGCGCCACAAAAGCCGATGATGGATATGCTAAACATGCCAAACAAGCCCCTGGCCTGGTGTTAACCGCTGCCTTCTTCTCAAACATATTTACATTTTCAGCACAAATGGAAATTCAGATATGGTACAGAGGGGGTAAACAGGCCCTGCTAGAGAAAAACACAGCTGATTGAGCCCTTGTCTCATCTGATTACAGGTTTTATGTATCAGCAATGAAAAAGAAAAAGCGGCTAGCACCGAACGCTCGCGGCTCTGCCGCTCGGCGGAGCAAAAGCTGAGGGATCCTGCACTGCAATTCATTTATTAGCATGCTAATTACATCCATTCAGAAAAGAAAATATACAGAAATACCCAGCGCCATGTCAGGAGGCAAGAGAACGCAAAAGAGAAATCCGTCTGCGCGTCTCTACTGAGGGCTGCTGGTGCCTCCTTCGTGTCAGATTTGGAGCTCTATTAGCAACATCCAAACAGTTTTTGAGTGGGCTTACGGAATGATGGGCTAATATTTGTTAACCGCTCTGCTCTGATCATTTGACAGGATGTGATTAACGTGCAGTGTGAATGAAGTCGCTGCTCAGATGAATCCTGTCAAGTTTCCGCTGAAGATTTGAGAGATTAGGACGGCGTTTAAATGTCACCCGTTTAATCTATTGTACTTTAGTTTTCTTTGTCCAGATTTTTAAAACTCCCTGAACCCTGAGTAACATTTGGTCAAACTTATGTATAATAATACACCAGGTGTGACAACAACTTTACATCACAGCATTTGAACAATCACGCGTATCCAGAGTGACTTGCCTTTATCTTATTTACCCAAGTGAGCAGTTGAGTGTTAGGGGCCTTGCTTGGGGGTCCATGAATAAAATCATGCACTGTTGGGATTTGAATTTTGATCGCTTTAGGTTCCTCTCCCGTGAGAAGGGCTAAAAAGTGCATGAGGAAGGGAATGTCTTTTCAGTATTTTTGACTGCAATGGCTAAAAAAACTGTAACTCGTTTATAAAATATCAATATGTGCTATCAATCTTTTGAAAAACACAAGTGCATTCCCGTCTCTATAGCAAACTGGTTCCGTGGCTGGATTATGGATGAGAGAGCATATCTAGCGTTTTCTGCTGTACCGTTCACCAAGGAACTGCTCCGCGTACGGGCGTGTAGGTCGTCGCTAACGGACAGCGAAAGTGTCACTGCTTCTTTTTAAGACAATTACCACAAATTGATCATGACACATCCCATGCAAGGTGCGCCGTGCACAATCCTGCTGCCTTCGGGCGAGCTCCATCTTTAAAGGCTTCTGATTACAAAATCAGTGATAAGGATGCTGGCTCGGCGCTCTGAGACACATCTTAGCGGCTGCTGTATGAACCTCGGAGACACAACAAAGCAAATCTGCGATTAATTGAAGTTGTGAACGCAAAACGTAGTTAGGAAAAAAAACAATCCCCTAATGCACATTCATCAAAGTATGATTTTTAAAAATCCGCTGCTAAGATGACAATTAAATCGCACACACTGCCACAAAAACTAGAACAGGCCCGGAGTGAGACACGCTACAGCGAGCCTTAACAGACAATATGTTGTTGATTGTCAGAATCAGAAGATCAGAGCTATGCAAGATGGTCGTGGCTATGGATAATGAGGAGAGATAATTAGTCATATCAGTGAAGATGGCTTGCTAATAACTAAGAATTAATTGCATGCCTAATTTGCATATATTGCCTTAACAAGCCTACGATACAGAGCTCACGTTCATTCATTCATCCATTCATTATCTAGCGTTTATCCTGTTCAGGGTCGTGGGGGCGCTGGAGTCTATCCCAGATAACTTA
>JAOUQX010000002.1:1777835-1791028 GCA_028566295.1 Liobagrus marginatus
TGTGTATGATGCGGCTCTTTGCAGTAACACAGAAAAAAAAGTGGCTCTTAGTCTCTGACTAGTTGGCCACCCCTGGTGTAGAGTTTGCATGTTTTCCCTGTGCTTGTGCGGGTTTTCCCCGAGTACTCCGGTTTCCTCCGGCCTCCAAACACGTGATTGGGTATAGGTGAATTATCTACTCTAAATTGTCCATAGGGGTGAATATGTGTGTGTGAATGGTTGTCTCCAGCTCCAGATTCCAGCTCCCCCACGACCCTGAACAGGATAAACGCTAGATGAATGAATGAATGAAATAAAATTGAAAGGATAAAGTAGATCTGATAACACAGTAAATACAGATGGACAATCTGGCCGTTGTTTTCTTTAAATTTGCAGATTTAAAACCCAACGGTTAATACGCCGTAATTGCAAGTAGTGTAGGTCGACTGCGTGAATATGCAAAGGCGCCATTGGGACAAGAAACCTTACATGAGTTTGTTTTTCATGTGAACTGCAACAACAACAATGAAAAAAAAAAGACTATTAAACTTGGTGCTGCAACACGAATCGCTCTGGTGGAAATGCAAAGACAATTAATATTCTTAATAAGCTATTAAAAGGTCTGTATAAATCATTCCAAACCATTAACCAGCGCTTCATCTTCATTTCGCTTGCCGTGTGACCTCCAACTGCTCTGTTAGTGACTGTGCTTAACATGAAGCTAGGTTTTTTTTTACATATTCAATAAACATGTGGTGGTTTGATGGGCATGCTACTGGACTTAACATGCCTGAACTCCATGCTGTGTATGTGTGTGTATGTGTGTATGTGGCCCCTAAACACTTACTGTTTTAAAGAACATCTGCTTAGTAACTGGGCTCTGAAGACAGCATGGTGCTATCAGCAGTGACTGCACCACCGTATCCTAACTGCAGTGGATGAGTCACAGCCACCACAGCACTAAATCTCTTCCCGCACACACACTCACACACTCACACACTCACATACTCTGTCCCCTACCCACGTCACACCTCTGAGAATTTCCAGGGCTTCTCCTCATGCAGAGGAAAGAGACATGCGGCCTCTCTGCGCTCCAGCCGGCGCTCAGGTTCTCCCTCCGAAACAGCAAAGAGGTGGTAATAATGTGTGAGAAAAACTGCAGATAAACACAGACAGTCCAAACCTCCTGACAGCCCAAACCGCCGCAGAACACACTGGGATAAAACAATGAAAGCCTGGTACTGGCTGGGATTTGGTAATGGATCTCAGCTTGGTGATAAATGTTTGGAATAGACGTGAACACACAGTGAGCGTACAGGAGGAGGTTCCACAAGAGGTTTCAAAATTCAGACTTTCTGATTGGTGCACATGTCTCAATATTTACAGTACAAATTAAACAAGTTGCCAATCATGAAGGAGGCGTGGCCTTTGTTTCTGTCAGTCCCAGTGAAGGAGGCATGGCCTATGTATCTGTTTGTCAGAGTGAAGGAGGCGTGGCCTTTGTGTCTGTCTTTAAGATTGAAGGAGGCATGGCCTTTGTGTCTGTCTGTCAGAGTGATTGAGGCGTGGCCTTTGTGTCTGTCAGTCAGAGTGATTGAGGCGTGGCCTTTGTGTCTGTCAGTCAGAATGAAGGAAGCGTGGCCTTTGTGTCTGTCTGTCAGAGTAATGGAGGCGTGGCCTTTGTGTCTGTGAGTCCCAGTGAAAGAGGCGTGGCTTTTTGTCTGTCTGTCAGAGTGATTGAGACGTGGCCTTTGTGTCTGTCATCATGCAGGAGGTGTGGCCTTTGTTTCTGTCTGTCAGTGATGGAGGCGTGGCCTTTGTGTCTGTCAGAGTGTTTGAGACATGGCCTTTGTGTCTGTCTTTTAGAGTGAAGGAGGCGTGGCCTTTGTGTCTGTCAGCGTGCAGGAGGCGTGGCCTTTGTGTCTGTCAGTCAGAGTGAAGAAGGCATGGCCTTTGTGTCTGTCTGTCCTAGTGAAGGAGGCGTGGCCTTTGTGCCTGTCTGTCCTAGTGAAGGAGGCGTGGCCTTTGTGCCTGTCTGAGTGAAGGAGGCATTGCCTTTGTGTCTGTCTGTCAGAGTGAAGGAGGTGTGGCCTTGTGTCTGTCAGAGTGAAGAGGCCTGGTCAAACCAACCTGGTTTGTGCTGGGAATGGCAACATTTGCCAGCAACTTTATTACGAAATAACGTCAGAAATTTCACAACAAAGCGTCATTCACTGACTCGGGCTTACGTCCAATCAGGTCGTTAAAAAACACTTCATTACTTCTCCATGATAAGTTAAAGCTTTGCCACCATTTACAGAAATGCTTTTTTGTTGTGTTTTTAAAAATCGTCTCTTAAGAGTTGTTTGCTATTAATCGGAATTATATTCCTTAAATCCCCATAACATAAATGCAGCCAAATGACTTTGTGCAAGACCCACCTGGGCAAATCATTTCCGAAAAACATTGTATAGAGAAACAGCTGTATATATTGCCATATTGATTTGTTGGCTGCTTTAAATGCCTCTCCTCTGAATGTTTCTGTAATCTCAGCAGGAGCGATTCTCATCCCTACATTCCACTCTATAGAAAGAGCAGTGTAGGCTATGAATACAATGGAAAGAACTCAAACTGATGCACAAACACACAGCAAGACAGGTTATGATCATAGCCCTGTGATATACGATGGGTTGGGGGGTTTGGGGAAAGAAAGGGTAGCAGAGACACACAGCACAGGCTGAAGCTTGTTTAGCACTGGATGTTGCTCAAGTGCATTCACTTTCAATGACAGAGAGCGATGTGCATGTCAGACCAGGGACAGAGGAAACACTGAAGCACACACATTACACACTGAATGATTCATCCCCATAGGAAATGGACACTTTCTTACCGGAATGCTTCTAGCACGGTGCGCTCAGGCAGGCGAGGAGCCACACGAGCAAACACACTTTTGAAGTCTTCCAACTTCAGGAATCCGCGGACTGCAGAAAGAACATAAACAAGATTGTAACATATCATACCTACATTGGAACTTCCTAGTAAGGATGTTAGTACAAACTCTGAGAATATCTTTAAAGGTTGCATAAATAATTCATTATAATACTTAATAAACATTGTGGGCGTTTTATTAAAATTAAGTAGAGGAACTTCTATGGTAGGTGGCATGGTGGCAGAGTTAACACTCCTGCCTCACAGCAAAAAGGTCATGGGTTCGATTCCCACTCAGGGTGTTTCCGTATGGAGTTTGCATGTTCTCCCCGTGCTTGCGCAGGTTTTCCCTGGGTACTCTGGTTTCCCCCTGCCTTCAAACACATGTGATTGGGCATAGGTGAATTGGCTACTCTAAATTATCCATAGAGGTGAATGTGTGTGTAAACGGTTATCTGTCTCTAAGTGTTAGTCCTGTGATTAACTCCTGATTGTACAGGGTGTACCCCACCTCACAACCCAAGTTAGCTGGGATAGACTCCAGCACCCACGCGACCCTAGATAATGGATGGATAAGCGCTAGACAATAAATGAATGAATGAACTTCTGGGGTGTATCAAGATTCTGGAACATGAAGTGAGCCAATCATTAGGACCACTGAATTCTTTAACACATCTATATGTTTGGACGGATTCTATAAGTCCCTTTGGATAAAAAGACAACTGATAAACAATCAGCCAATTTCCGTAATAAATTAGAATCTCCCCATTTTCTGCTTTATGCGTTGCTCCTGATCTGAGGGTTGCTAAAAGAAAGAGGCAGAACTTGACTCGGGTCTCCAATTGACAAACAGTCGCTTCCTGAGAGCGTTGATGATCTGGTGTCTCCGAGCTCGTCATTTTGTCACCACGGGCTTTGATTCATGAGAATTAGCTCCCCTGAGGAGCTTAATAGCGCTGCCGTCTAAAGTCAGGGCTGAAAGTGGAATATGTTTAGCTTGTCTACTGAACTGATGAGGAGACACGGTGCAGCACTGAGCTCGGGATCACAGGGATGTGAACAAACAAGACACGGTGCATAGCAATTCATGGCACTGACCAAGCCACAGAACAGCGCAGAGATCAGCAAAAATAGCATTCCAAAACTATAGTGGGAAAAAAATACCAACTATATTTTAGGTGTCGTCTAACAGGTTACTTATACAGCGCTAAATAATGAACATTACAGTAGTGCAGCTGTAAATCATGGGTTAATATTAATGTGATTGTTGACCTGCTTGACCTTTCTGGGGCAAGACGACTTGCCAATGAGCTGTGTTAGGAGCATGGTCTTCCACTTTACAACTAAGCCGCACATGTTCATAAGTATGAAGGAACTCGGTATCTAGTGTTTGTTATTACAGGTAGGAAGCAGAGCCAAAGTCAATAAGGTGTCTGTGGTCTGCTTCGATGGGGAGGTGGGCCTGCAGGAGGAAATGACAGGTTTTCTGGTAATGCCAAGCACATGCCATCGGCGGGCACATTGCCACATTGACTCAATATAGAAGCAGCACACTTAAGCTTATGCTTTTCCCCTCAATTTGTTGCCATTGAAGACAAGGACGGGATGACAGCGCTGACGGAGTCTTCAAACACCTCACGCAGTGGCAGCAAGCGAGCTGAAGACAGAGGGTTTGTCGGCATTGGCGCACTGTCAGATACGTCAAGCACAGAAAACCCAGACAGAGGTTTAAAGCTAATTTGGCACAGGAACAAAGGCAATCTATCCTGGAGCTAATGGAATTATTAAGACACATTGCAGCGATATAAACATTCAACTGAGCGGCTTTTCTGTTGCGGATGTTTCTGATTGAACAGGTTATGATCACAAGTTAACGAGTTACTGTTACCACCCTCCAATACAACAGAAATTAAGTAACATTTATGTTAAGTTCCTGTTCTCAGTTTTCTTACCGCTCCTATACACAGTCGAGCCCTCTCAACATCTGATCAAGAATTTTTAGTGCCCTAGAAAAAGCTGATTAAGAGTTATATACAAATGTATATGTCATCCTATAAACCTCAGTAAACTGTTAACGTTCAATCATTTTCTTGTCATAGAGTTAAAATGAATCCCTGACAAAACAGTCCAAAAATCTCCAAAATGTGTGACACAATGTTGACTCCTAAATGAGATCATTTTCAGGTCACTAATAATACAAAGAAAGGATAACTGAACTCCCACGATGTAATTTAGCCGTTCAGATGAATTTGATGGTTCTCTAGCAATCTCATTTCAAACAAACATCCATCTCAAACAAGCTTCACTGCTTGTTGAAACCGATAGTATATAGTAGATGACACTGATAGTCAGTTGTCTTTATATAGATTTTAAAGGAACAATCAGTCATTGTGGTGGGGGTCATTGTTCTGAAGCAGAGCAGCTGTTTTGTTGAAATTCAGAAGCAGGTTGTCAAGTTTAACAAAATTTAAGATTGATCTGACCTTAAATGTGGAAGGCAGTACCACAGCAAGTTCAGGAAGTTAAGAGTTAGAGTAAAGATTGAGAGAGGAAAGATGGACTATGGGGTGGAACAAGATAAAGCAAAGATGCTTTAATCATGCCTTGCACCTTAGCAATAGTCAGCCTGGTACATAAAAGAAATTCCCATCCAGATCGAATCCCTCTCATCTGCTTCTCTTTATCCTACTTCCTAAAATTACTCCAACACAATTTAATTAGTTCATTATACGCACTTCTGCTGCAGTTTGGAATATTTCTAGCCATTTCTAGAAGGGTGGAGACGACCCAGTGAGACTACACATCTTATTTCACTGTTCGGTCCTTCAACACTCTTTCATTCCAAAAGGTATTAATTTCATATATAATAATAATAAGTAGGAAGACTCTGTTTAGAGACGTTTTACCCCAAAGGGAATTGCTCAATAAAAAAAATTGCTAACTGTGGGTGCACACAGACCCGTATGAGCCTAAAGGAAAACAAAAAACTATTAATGTTTTGAAAATGTAAAGCTTGGTGTGCTGTTATTAAACTGCAGAGAGCAGATCCGTAGACACTTTGAAGAAGCGAGAGCTGAAGAGTTAAACATTGCTGGACGCAGTTTAACACGCAGTTAAACATTATGTAACGTCGGTGCTGATCCGAACGGTTCGGTTCGGATAGCGAGACGTGAACCGGGACGCATGTAAGACGCAATCGCAGGCTTCTGGAACATATTCTTTATTTTAGCGTCCACAATTTAACACAAACGCATATAACTCCAAACCAAACACAACAGATGATTCGCGCTGGTCCTTGCCAGCGCTTCCTCTTTATACTACGGCGTGATTACACTTAAACTAGACACAGGTGAACATGATTACAAGTGAACGTGATTAGGAGTGAGCGTGCGTGTGTGTGAACAGAAAACATGACAACAGAAACACGTGAGGTTATGTGAAACCAAACAACCAAACAGTGAACACAAACATAGTCCTTAACTGTGACACATTGCTGGAAGGAGTCTCCGGTGTCAGCGCTTTGTCATAGTTAGATGTTAAATACTATTGTTAGCATTATAATAATTCCTTTTAAAAAAGTCATTACAGTTCATAGTTATTTACACCGATCAAACAGAACATTATGACCATGACTCTGTCGCTGGTTCACCACCGTTCCTTCCTTGAACCACTTTTGAAAGATACTGAACATTGCAGTCCGGGACACCCCACAAGAGCTGCAGTTTTGGAAATGCTCTGACCCAGACATCTAGCAATCACAGTTTGGCCCTTCAACTCACTCAAATCCTTACGCTTGCTCACTTGTCCTGCTTCTAACATCAACCTTGAGGACAAAATGTTCACTTGTAGCTTAATATATCCCGGTTATAACGGCAACATATCCCACCCGTTAACGATAACATACCTCACCTGCTAATGCTAACATATCCCACCCGCTAATGGTAACATATCCCACCCATTAACGGTAACATACCTCACCCGCAAACACTAACATACCTCACCTGCTAACGCTAACATATCCCACCCGCTAACGATAACATATCCCACCCGTTAACGGTAACATATCCCACCCGTTAACAGTAACATATCCCACCCACTAATGGTAGCATACTTCACCCACTAACGGTAACATACTTCACCCACTAACGGTAACATACTTCACCCGCTATCGGTAACATATCTCACAAACTAACAGTAATATATCCCACCCACTTACAGTAATATCTCACCCAGTAACAGTAATATATCCCACCCACTAACAGTAACTGTAGCAATAAGTCAGGTTTTAGTTAGACTTGTTTTTCAATTATTATAAAGATAAAAATGGTCATCAGAAATGTGTGGCTGAGTTTATTTTGTGTTTTTACAATTTTTATGAACACTACCTAGTTCCACACAAAATAACAATGCATCACAACACACAAAGCACACACAGACACAATCACACACACCTGCACATGATTTAGTTCATTACGACACAGAGGTTAAATAGGTGTCACTTCCCTCCCTCTGTGTCGGTTATTGTTCGTGTCCCGTACTTATGTGTAGCACCACGTCGTGCCTCTTGAGTTGAAGTGTTTGTTTTGTTTTCAATAAACTATGTTATGTTGTGTCTACTGCGCCTTGTTGCTACGAGAGCTTCTACACTTCACGCCGAGTGTCATACGCAGACACTTTCAGATGTGATGCCTTACGTATAGTGCATTATTACGTTATTCCTGTAACGTGCATGTGCTATTTCTTCAGGTTAAATGCAATGTTTTAAAAAGAGAGTAACTGAGAACAGGAAACGAATGCGGGCGTTCCACATAAACAGTATGACGCTCTGTAAAAAAGATCGAATGTGTATGTTGGCAAATTGCTGTGCTATACAACAAATAAGGCTATACAACCGCAGTGCATACATCCCTTAAAGAGTCAAATGAAAGTTTTTGGTGTCTAAAATTTAGGAAATGTTCATGTTATTTCCCAACTGTGCTACTGAAAAAGTTAGAAAATGGAGGCAAAGGCTCAAACGAGAGATAGAAACAAAGCAGGAACATACAGTGTAGATCAAATGCGCTGAAGATCTGTCTCGTCTTCTCGTATGGATCCCCTGCTGATATCTTCCTCCTCATGAGAGACACAAAGTGCTCCAAAGGGACCCCTTTGAGAGAAAGAGAGAGCGGGGGGGAGTGAGAGGGGGAGAGAGAGAAGCTGGGGTTATTACAGAGTTCTCCTCAAAAGTGCCTGCACTTCTCTTACTGGCAGTCGTCTAAAGGCACGGTGTTTAAAAAGAAGTAATACATCTCCATCTTGCCTGCAGGGTAGTCATTTTTCACTGAGTGCTGTTATTGAGATGAAAAGGCAAGACTGCGGGGCTCTAGACAGCGTTTTTCGGAAACTCCGAGCGTATGCAGGCCTCCGTCGAGCCGTTTGGGGCGGGCTGCCCTGACAGCGGCGGAGACGGTTTGGGATAGAGCGCGATTAATTAACAGATATCTGAGTCTAGACGTATCTTGAGTTGTGGTGTATAAAAGAAAACCAGATAGGACATAATTATTAACATGACAAAACCTTTTTTACCTGGAAGTAAAACGTGAAACCTGGAACGTTAAAACCGAGGATACATTTTTATTCTTTTTTTTTTTATTTTATAAAAATAGGCATGTGCAAAAGATGTGTACGGATGATCTGACTGATAAACGCCCATCCTTTCCAGGACTGCACTGCTTCTGACGCAGAGAGAATTAGGGCAGCTATAGCCTCGGGAGGTTTGAAGGACATCACAGAGGGAAGCGGATCTTGCTCCACTAATCATGCCGAGTCTTAATGCATTAATTTGTCAAAAAATGATGAACGTTTTTCATTCAAATTGTAGTATGTCTATATATCACAAGCTTGTTTTGTTTGTTTTTAACAGCATTCTTCAAAAAATGGGGTGAAAGACACAAATCTGTATCTTTAAAATCCCTTCTCCCTCCTTCTCTTTTCTCCTTCGTAAAGTGATGTTGTTGATGTAAAGTGAAAGCCGATGGAGGGCCCTCAGATCTAGAACCAGTCACAGGGAGGTGTCAGCTGGGTGGTCTGAGCGCCTCTTGTTCCTATACACATATTTCCTCTCCTCTTTTCTACCCTCTCTCCCTTCACCAATGCAATTCCTCTATTATCTTCTGCAGCGTGACTCAACAGCTAGCCTGTCACTTTGCGTACGTAGGAAACATGATAAATGTCATACAAGGTGGTCTGTAAAATTGGATGTTGACGCGATTGTGGATTCGTTCTCTCTGTAGTCCAACCTGTTGGATTTGAATTGAAACTGTAGCAGTGAGATTAAAGTGCAGGATGTCTGCTTTCTTATAAACCTCACTCCGACCTTTTAAAGAATTTAGTTGATGGTTTAGACTGGTGTTGGTTTCTTCAACTCTTACCCAAAGACATATCTCTGCCTGAAACAGTGATGCCACACTTATGTGTTTTAGGAAATGCATAACTTCCTGTCATCAAGAAATGAGAGCTGAACTTCACCATGTACCTCAACGTTAAGACCTTATTATTGTGGCTAAGTTGGATAACCAGAAACACTATTACACATTAAGTTCTGCCCACCAAAGATGTAAATTTGATGTAAAATTTATTTTATATATAGGATATAGGACTATATTTGACAATATGATCTTGGAGGGTGGCATGGTAGAAAAGTGGTTAGCACGCCGACCTCACAGCAAGAAGATCATGTTTCCGTCCAGGGTGTTTCTGTGTGGAGTTGCATGTTCTCCCTGGGCTTGCGCAGGTTTCCCCCGGATATTCCGGTTTCCTCCCGCCTCCAAACACATGTGATTGGGCATAGGTGAATTGGTTACTCTAAATTGTCCATAGGGGTGAATGTGTGTGTGAATGGTTGTCTGTCTCTAAGTGTTAGTCCTGTGATTAACTGCTGATTGTACAGGATGTACCCTGTCTCACACTAAGTTAGCTGGGATAGACTCCAGCGCCCCCACGACCCTGAACAGGATAAACACTAGATAATGAATGAATGAATGAATGAATATGACATTCCTGTGTTAAAATAACAATTGCACATTTAATCACACCAACAAAAACAACTCGCTGACTGGATATCGAACACTCCCTTCAAGCAATGTTATGTGCTGGACTAATTTAGATAATTTAGCTAACTTTCGGGCTAATTTTAAAAGTTTCAACAAATGTCCCTTCTGTAATATGCAATATGGGTTTTGTAGCACATTTTGTTATATTCAGCTCTTCTGGAAGGAGTCACCGTTGTTAGTTTACATTTTGTTTTTTTAACCTTAAAGAGGAGCAAGACAGAGTAACAGTTTACAGTTGCTTTAACAATTGTTATAACATAAATACATATACTATATTGTCATAAAAAGGTCAAATATTTTGCCATTTGTTGTTGTATAAAGGAAGCAAATTACTTTGGGATGTGTTAGTGTGTCGAACGCACGTAACTGACCTGAAAACTTTGTTTGGCTTAGAACATTTGAACTATCATGACTGCAACAAAGATAGCAGAGACTTTTTCCATGAATGTTAAATAAATGTTAAACATTACTGATTAGAGGTTGTTTGTAAAACAAATGTTTGTCGATGTTTAGAGCAGCTGAATAAGTGCTTGTTAAGGAGTTGTTGCTATAGAAGCCGTGATGTATTAGAATGAGCATGTTTGCATCGCCATGCGCGTTTACAAAAATACACACCTTCTGACCAATCAGATTCAAGAAACAAGTGCATTGTGGTATCGTTTATATTAAGCCACATATTTCTATAAATGTATTTTTTCGGTAGCGTTTGACGAGGGGACACGTATAGAGTAGCGCCGTTTACGGCCCTGATCGTCCCCGTCCAGTGTCCATCCTCAACCCTGTGCTTCAGTGCTACAGGTTTGCTGCTTAACCATAATTTTATAGATGTCGCTGGCTCTGTTGCTGAGTCTGGAATATAAATGAGATTTCAGATCTTTCTGAGATACATATGTAGAGCTTATGATCTAATCAGCCACTGTGTTTTGGTTAAAGCCGTGCGTTTGTTGTGACTGCAGTGTCCCAGAGCAGCCGGGCGGCTGTTTAAACAAACGTCACACTAAATAACTCCATCTGCAAAATAAACCTGGTGTTTGAAGGAAAATATTTCAGGCTGGAATTGAAAGGAGGAAATGTTTTTAGCTACGCGATCGTCTCTGGACATACGCTGGTCGTAAAATGTCACATGATCTTGTCCAAGAGCACTAGAGGTCTCTTTATAGGTGCAAGTTGACGTAAATGTTTTGAGCAGATATTATTTGGAAGATGGTTAAAAAATGGCAGTGATTATTAACACAATGTTAAACATTTATTACTATTAATAAAACATTGACTTATATTTCTAAAACATTCACTGTGCTGGGGTTAAACCTAAAAACCTTTCATGCTTACTGCATTTCCAGTGAACACTACACAGCTTTCCTTGAACCCCAGGTCAAACTTTCTTACAATAATACACGCGAGAGCTGTCAAGCGTGTATTTTCATTAAAAAAAAAAAAGACTATGAAGAAATGTTCAACTGGAGCAATTACATTTCCTTGAAAAGTTGTGTAGATGTCTAATGATACAAGATCCAGCACAGAGAATATTGCTTAGCAAACAAAGCTTTCTATTAACAGACTACACTGCATGATGGAAGGCTTTGTTTATTATCATTCATTCATTCATTATCTAGCGTTTATCCTGTTCAGGGTTGTGGGTTGTGTCTATCCCAGATAACTTGGGTGTGAGGTGGGGTACATCCTGTACAATCAGCCGTTAATCACAGGACTAACATTTAGAGACACACAACCATTCACACACACACATTCACCCCAATGAACAATTTATAGTAACCAATTCACCTATACCCAATCGCATGTGTTTGGACATGGGAGGAAACCGGAGTACCTGGTGAACACCCTGAACACACAGAAACACCCTGGGTGGGAATCGACCTAACCTTAACCCTATGGAACTCATGACCTTGCTGTCAGGGGGCAGTGCTAATTACTCTGCCGCCTTGCCGCCCCTTTGTCTATTAAATAAATTAAATTTGTTATTCATTGAAGATTTATTATTGCTTAATGCCGCTGTGTTCTTTTACACGCCCTTACATGCTTACAGTATTTTTAATCTGTCGTGTTGTAGTGTTCTAGATTCTGATTGGACATAAGTGCTTATTACTATCCAATAAAGACAGGGTACAGGTTAATATTAAGGTGTTTCATCCAACAAGGTAAGCTTTTTGTATATTTGAAAAATAATGTGTTAAGCAGTTAATGATAAAACCAGGAAAAACATGTTTGTAAGTTTAGCTCCACCTCCTGTCAATCATTCATCATTTTACAAGCCACTTAAAACCCTGGAGTCAGAGCTTCATTAACAGTGAGAGGAGATAGCACAGCGTCTAATCACCTGAATATTAGAATCTGATATTTTAATTTTTAAGTTCAACAAATACGTGTTTATCGGTGCATTGGCGCATTCGGTAGCGTGCGCCCACATATGCAGCGCTATTGCGCGCCGGGTGACCAGAGTTTGATTTCGGCTCGTGGTCCTTTCCCAATCCCTACCCCCACTCTTTCTCCCATGCCAAATAAAACAAACGAAACTTTTGCGGAAACAAACAGAAAATTAACTCAACAATAATTTAAATCACTAAAAAGTAGCATCGTCTTCAAAAAAACTATTCTTTCTTTACGAATTTCTAAGCTTTACTTTCGCTAAACGTAGTATTTAAATTTACGTTCGCTGTTCTGGCACAAACCTCTCGTGAGGGCGGGGCTTAACAGCGGTTCACTCTTATTGGCTCGTGAGTATTTGCTCGTTTACTCATTACTCGTGACGTTTCAGCTGTGCGGGCGCATTGTCTGGAGTGCTAAGTAGTATACACTGATAATACATAAGAGTATATTAAAGAGCATTAATGATAAAACACGGATATTTTCCACATAAGAAGAATAGCTGACTTGTGCGATGAATAATTGCAAGGCTTAAAGAGCATTGTTAACATCCTCAAGTGCAGGACTTCATTTAAACAAGTAAAGTTGGCGGCATATTCACAGATTAGGATTTCCCTGATCAATACCTTCTGAGCTAAACACTATGTTACTACACAAATAACACCTCTTTTCAATCGCAGTAAAGTAGAGAAGCAGCTACAAACAAATTTTTATTAAAAGCAGCTTTCCTCTGCAGTGTACAAAATACATTGATATCTATAATAATAATAATTGAAGATCTGAATGATTACTGACATTTTCAGATCCTATTTGTCACATACACATACACGTACA
>JAOUQX010000002.1:1791128-1805030 GCA_028566295.1 Liobagrus marginatus
GGACCCAATGATGGCAGCATGTCTGGAGCGGGGCTCGAACCACCGATCCTCTGATCACTGACTCAGAGCCTTACCCATCACCATCTATGCGCGGATGCTGAGACAGATCCGAAGCGCAAAACCAGAAAAGCAAATAAAATACAACAAAAACAGTCAGGCCAGGAGGGATGTACGAACTGAATTTACAGCATTTGGCAGACACTCTTATCCGAAGAGACTTACAACCGAGCAGTTGATGGTTAAGGGCCTGGCAGTGGTATCTTAGCAGTGCTGGGAATTGAACCCCAGTCTTCAAATTAGCAGCCCACCACTTTAAACCACTGAGCAAAGCACTTCCTCTGACATGGTAGTCTATGGCAGCCCATAAAACCATACGTAGGAAAGTTCTGAAATTTTGCACACCGATAGAACACAGTAGGCTATGTTACCTCTATCACAATTTCTCTAGCGCCACTAACAGGTCAAATTTCACTCATGTTTCTAATCATAACATTTGACTCGTGAGGCATAGAAACAAAATTCTTTTTCCTCTGATTTCTTGGCTCATGCATATTCCAACCCACCCTATGACATCATTTACTTTCAAATATTTTCCCGACATTTTGAATTACTTGCAAACAAATTTTCAATCTCCTGCTTTTCGAATTGCATGAAACCTGGTAAGTAGCATCTAGAGACATCCATTATTAAAACATATTAAAGTATTGTCGATAGCTCTTACGGTTCTTGTATACCACGTGTATAAATTATTCGACGGGCATGCCAAAATGGATATGAGGTTGTATGTTGGCCATGCTTTGGCATAGTCAAACGAATCTTGGCAGCTGTGGTCAGAGTCATGATCTGAGGGGGTCTCCCCAGTTTCATCATAGCGTCATCTGCTGGTTCAGAGATATGAAAAATTTATATTTTTGATTATAACTTCTGATTACTTTGGTCTAATATCATAAATGTGGTCTGTTTAGATCCCTCTGGGAAGAATGAATCAAATGATATCTGATGTTCTATGGTCAGCCATTCTGGCCATCGCCCATTTTTAATTTTGCCCTAAAATACAGTATTTAACAACCACAATTATGTACCATAGTGAAACTTGGAATGCTTTATCACTGTTACATTCTGAGGTAACCTGCAAAGTTTGGGGCGAGTACCTATTTCGTTTTGACTTTCAGAGTGAATTTTTTGTTTTGTTATCTCGCAGAAGTTTTGTTCGTTTTATTTGGCACAAATCTGGGCAAAAAAAAAAAAACCCAGTGAGGTACAACTGAAAGAATGGCTGTTTATATTTGTAAGCATCTATATGCGAGAACAGGAAGTGTTTTGCGAATATTTCATGTCCACTGTATTGTGGTGGTTTTGTTCCATCACACCGACCTCGTTCATTTATTGCCGGAGCTCGTGGTGAATAGAGAACTGTTCCTCAAACCAGCCCTGACACAAAGCCCAACAACAAACTGCTTTATTCGGAAACTTCAGTGCCTTTCACGACGCATTGTCTACAGCCACTAGAGAAGGAGAAAGTGAGCTAAAGGCGCGCGCTTGGTGAGTGGGCTAGTGTGTGAGCCGCCTTTATTCACGCGCTATTCTCTCGGAAAGTCCGCCGGAGGGAACCTGCTGCTCGGTCTCGCCTATCCTTCCACATTACGACCCGAAGCCCACTCTTTCCTGCCGTCCTGCCATCACTAATTCAGTAATCAGCTGAAATTCAGAAGAGGGTAAATTTAATACGCTGCTTGCTCCGAGCAACATTTAACACTGGAGTATTTCATCACTGCGAGCAAACTGCTTTAACTAATTTATCTCGCGTGTTCCTGTGGGGCAGTATACAAAAGCAGTTTGCTCGTGGCGTAAAACAAAGAGACAATTCGCTTAGTAATCTGGGGGCTTCAACCGTTTAATGTCTCGCCTTAAAAACCGCTTGCCAACCCGCTTTTCTTTGGCGTTGTTGTCTGTCAAACGGCATGTTACACGCCAGTGGGTTGTATTTCAGCTTTCATTCGTGGCACCGTGATAAAATGGGTTACACGAAATCAAATCAAGCTTTTATTTCCCTTAAGTGAAGTGCTTGAAGCGAAGGTTTTCGACATCAAAATCCAAAGAAAATTTCACGTATCATGCTCAGGGCTTGGCTGGAGATGGGGCTCTTTAACGAGTCGGAACGTTCGGATGCAAACGGTAGACTAACGGACGTGCTTTCATGAGACGCCCTAAACTAACCAAACCGAGGCACATCTGCGCGTGCTTTAACAATGACGATTCAAAAGGTTGAAATATGTTAGACGATTGATTTAAATCCTTATAGAGCTCCGAAGAGCAGTCACACACTAGTGCTTCACCTGTAATCAGACATGACCTATCATCATCATACCTGGACTGTTTGGCTCTGCACCAGCCTCCATCAGGATATTGGTTTCTGTCTGAAATTAAAAAAGAACGAAAGAGTGTAAGCGAAAATCCAATTTGAATAAGGCACTTGAACTGATTAAAAAAACGGGCTGGGTAAAAAAAGTGGATCTCAGATTTGTATGCAAATCCATTAAAGATTTACACAATGGTTTGGTTATTTAAAAACCCTCACAAAAACACGTGTCTTTTGACAAGTTATAAACTACACAATGTCTCCCTCTAGCGTCTGCAACAAGAATTACCTTTGAAGGCTTATAACCGAATAGCATGACAACTGCCATTTTAAGATCCTCTCTGGACAAGTAACCCTTCTTTTCCGCATCACACTGATCAAAAACCTAAACAAAGAGTGGTGAGAACGTTTTAAAAATATTAAACATGCTTGAAGAAGAGTATAGTATTCAAACATTAGACTTTTCATGAATCATTTGTTCCAGCAATCCTTGAAGCCCGGATAGCTCAGTCGGTAGAGCATCAGACTTTTAATCTGAGGGTCCAGGGTTCAAGTCCCTGTTCGGGCGGCGGATTTTTTATTTTTTCCTTCAAACTGGCAATAAAAAGGCGGACATATGAGAAGCCGCACTACAGCTAAACATATCAATGATAGTAATGTAAGGTACTTTCTACAATTTAATACTCTTGATGTTTTTTGTACTTAACGTACCGGTGCTGGAATATATAAAAATATCAAAAGAACCAGTATATAGATATCTATGTAAATAGCAGAATTATATAAATATCTAACTGAATTTGAAATGTGAATTCGAAATACTATAAGATAGCTAACTAGCTTAGACGCTTTACTAGTTTCTTTGTAAGCTATAGCCATGTCTTGGCTATGGGAAATCTTACCAAAACAAACCTCTTCCTGTCAGCTGCTGTCATTTTTTTATAATCATTCCCAGAGAATGCAGCGCCGCCGTGAAGAGACATTGCTGTCCACGCTATAAGCTGCACGCGAGCTGTTTCGAGAAAGTGGACGTTAGGTTTTAAACGTTCCCATAGTAACACGTAGCTACCCGCTAGCGCCTCCAACTGGCACCGCTCGCGACTGCATCTCAAATTGTGGCAGTCGTCACTACACCGGTGCACTGTTTAAGGTCTAATGCACGGAGGTTGTGTAGAACGTAATGCACTTCATAGTTAAACATGCGTCGAATGTGATTTGTCCTGCGTCCTACTGCCATCCGAGATAACGTATACATAAAAAATATATTTTCTTTTGACAACGTTTAAAAAGTATACTCAAACCATTGAGTTTTTGTTTGCATGTTTAGAGAGCTGGAACAAGTTAAACATTTACCACGCTTTATCACAATGTTTCAAGCATTAAACTTACTTTTGTTTTTATTTCTTTACTGGCATGATTCGATGACATTATATTCGCCTTGTTTATAAGAAAACGTCGCTTAATTGTTTTATTAGTTTAGCTTTGCTTTTATTAGTGCTGCAAAAAGCATTTAAAATCTAGGAAGTTTGTCATATTATTATTATTATTATTATTATTATTATTATTATTAGTCTTTAGTTTTATTGTGGGTCTTTTATTTTGACATTTCCCCTATGTATCTACAGCGCTTTCACAGATGTTATCTACAACGTGCACAAGGACCTTAAATGAAAAGTACATGTTGCTGAGTGTTTAATTTCAGATTTTTAAGACATGAAGTGTTAGAGATATATTGTGCATTTGCATTATAGCCTTGGTGGTTATGTTTTTTGCATTATTTCGTAATACCTTTTGTTAGAACGGTTTATCTGCAAAATCCCGCAAGAGTAAGTCACAGTTGTTGCTTACTAAGGTGCAGAAAAAATGTGATTAATGTATAAGATTAGACGTCTACTAATCATCATTCAGTACAGTATTAAAATTGTATGGCTAGCTAAATGCGTTAGTTAGCTTTTTTGTATTAGCCAGCAAGCTAACTAATTACAGTACGCATGAGCACAAAGAAGACAAAGTCAACTTATTAAATCCTAAATGGCTTCTTATTAGAGCTAAAGTCCCCTTAATTGCGTGTTTACATTATATAAACACTGAAACAAACAAGACCGTGTTTATGAACGATGTATCATTTTCGGGTGAGTCGATTCAGATCACTGTCCGGGAGTCGACTCGCATTTTTAAGAGCCGGTTCCTTTTTTCGAAAACAAGTTCAAGACATGATTTTTCGCTCGTGTCAAGCAGTACAGCCGTAATAAAAAAGAATCCGATGAATCGTATCAAAATTAGAGTCGTTTAGAGTCAGTTCAAGTTGCATGCCTGAGTCTCGTGTGTGTATAAATCAGCATGATTTGATTAATATAGCAGTGAATAGTGAATACATATTATTGGCAAAGCCTGTAAGCACATTATTAACTGATCTTTTGTATCTTAGTAACCTTTGACTAGTAACTCACAATAATCTATAATGGGGTCTCTTAAAGGTTATAGAACTTGTTTGTGTGGTGTCTTTGCTTCTTTTGTAATGTTTTTTAAAAAGTCTGAGTTGTTAAATGACTTCTTTCTTATGCTGTGAAACAGAATGGAAAGCCAGCATGGTAAGTGGACGCTGTCTGACAGTGATGAGGATAACATTATACCACCAACACCACCAAAAAACATACAGAAACTAGTGACGCCTAATCCAAATCCCAAAGCCAGCCCAGTTAGTCCAGTGTTAAAGCCCAAGCCTGAGCCCAGAAATGAAAGAAATGAGGAGAAGGAAAAACAGTCTGTTCCTGCCATGGGCTTCGAGGCTCGACAAGCCACACACCTTCATCAAAGCGATCCAGTGAAATACAACAACAGTCCTTCTGCAGCACAGAAGCGGAAGAGAGAAGCAGACGAAGGAGGCTGGAACCTATCAAGCAGTGACGATGATGATGGAGCGTCCTCATCAGCCCCCCCAAAAATACAACCCAAACCGCCTAGCTTGAGTTCTCAGAGGAAGAAGTCCGAACGGAGTCGGCCCCAGAGCCCACATGGTGACAGTTATTACAAAGAAGAACCCGGAGATTTATTTGAGGCGAGTTTACCAATCATGAACGATATGTACCGCTTTTATTTAAACAAAGTCAAAGGAATAGAAAAGAAGTACAACACTGGAGCTTTGCACATTAAAGGTGAACACATGAATACTACATATTACGTTTGTTTGTGTGAAACGTGTTAGATCTGTACTTTTTATTGCTTTTTCCTCTTCTTCCCTTTAATAGAAATACTTTCCCCATTGTTTGGCACACTCAAGGAATCCGTCCAGGTATTTTATAGACTTGAGATAAGATTTCACTTAAAACCCAACAGCTGCAGTGCATCATTATCATTTAGGCTTTGGTATTTTATCAACTTGTACTACTTTTCTTTTCCTGTTTTTACAGTTTAACTACTGCTTTGATATTCCATGGATGGTGCAACAATATCCTCCCGAGTTCAGGTGAGGATTTATATTACATAATATTCAGATTTAGGAATAGCTTAAAGCCTTTCGTTCGATTTAGTATTTATTCATATTTTAAAAATCTGACCTTACTTTAAATTCACTTTTAAATATTAAAGTTCTAAATTCTAAATGTATAATAAACCTTTCTGATTTTAATTGGCGGTTATGTAATCAACTAACTCATAAATCATTAACAACTAATCAAGGGTGGTGGTGGCTCAGCGGTATAAGGCTCTGGTCAGTGATCAGAGGGTCTGGGGTTCAAGCCCTGCACCAGGCAAGCCACCGTCATTGGGTCCTTGAGCAAGTCCTCACCTGCTCCAGGGGTGCCGTTTGTTCTGGCTGAACCTGCGCTCTGACCCCAGTGTTCAAATTTGTATGCTGGGATATGCGGAATCAAAGAATTTCACTGTATGTTGTACTGTATGATGTGCATGTGACCAATAAACATAACTTTAATCAGTTACTGTATAAATTATTTTGATATGATGAATGTGTATTTAAGTACAAGGGTTGTCTTTTAGTTTTTAGCAATTTTTAAACGACGTTGCTAGCATAGATGAACCTCAGTTAACATTTAACATTACTGAGCATTAATATTTGAGCTTCCAGTAGACATGTTTTTTTTTTTAAATAATGAATATCCAGTATGCTACAATTCCCAAACCTAGAAAAAGAACATTTAATTAAATGTAAAAGTGCATGATCTCATCACAGTGTTTATAATTGTAGCTCCTCAAGGTTTTCTTTAAGGCAAATTTTGAAATCTTTCGATATATTTGTTTTCTCTGTTTTAGGAATAATCCCGTAACCATCGTGCATGGAGAGAAGCGAGAGTCGAAGGCCCGTCTCATGCAGCAGGCTCAGCCCTACAGTCACATTCGTTTTTGTCAGGTTTCCATCCTTTTTAAGATGACGCTGTTCTTAATCCATAGTGGACTTAAAGTGCTGTAAACGGTGTAATGAGTTTTCTCTCCACTTGGGGGGCGTGTACAGCTTTAGAACAGTTTAGAAAAGTCCTCTGCTTGGGTCTGAATCCTAACAAAGCTTTCTCAGTTAATGGCACTGCAGTATATTGTGTATAATGATCAGAGTAGATATTGTTAAAGATGGAAACTCAGACAGCAAATACTGGATTGGAGATCACAGAAAAGATCTGAATCGAATCCATTAACAAATAAAAGTAAAAGCCTTCCGTATATTCTTTGGAATGCAGGGAAGTTTGTGAGCAAACATCTTTTTCCACCTTAGCTGCGATGCTCCTGTTGATCCTCAGGATTTACAGCAGCAGAACAAAGTGTTCAGGGTGAGTTAGAGCGCTTCAGGAGATCAGTAAAATGCAGCGTTCAGACCTTTAAACATAGGAAGCCGAATGGAGCTGGAGTGGAATAATGGTAGTGGCGTCAGGAGCTAAAATCAATCTCTGTTTGTTTTTACACAGGCCAAGCTGGACATTGCCTTTGGGACTCATCACACGTAAGAACTTTTCTCTACTACTGCAATCAGTTAAACAGCAACACATCTGTGGAGTAAAATGTGCACATTTTTGCTGCCTAATTTGATTTGAATTCCCTTTTCATTACCAAAGAATAAAATCCTGCTCCAAGTAACACCATTTGAACATAGCTTTAACATGAACTCACAATTACAGTAAATTGTATTCACTATTAAGAGTCATGTCCATCTGTGTGTAGCTGTTTATTTCTGCACAACTAATTCAGTTTTAAGTGAATTTTATTTTACATGTGCAGCCACTTTGCCACTATGGATTGTCTCTAAATTTAGATGGAAATGCATGAAAACCCAAAGCAGAACAAAACAGTGTAAAAGAATTGACTCTTTGAATCGACTCTAATATGATCCGAGTCAAACTATCTGATTCTTTAGAAGAGCTCAATCTCCATCACCAGTTTTAAACAGTGTGTGAGATCGCTTTCCACGGCTTGTGTGCCAGCAAAATTCCACAGAGCGCTAGTTTTAAATCCTTACAAAAGTTATCGTAAGTAAGTGCGAGTGTGTTTGGATAAAGGAATAAAACACTCGTAGGTGTGCAGTATAGAAAAACAGACATCAGGCTGTTGTGATAAAATGACGTATAAAAATGCCAAAAAAAATAATTTTTTATTTTTTTTTTACTTATTATAAGACATTTAATCTTTTAATCCTTTTATGGTTACATGTTGTTGAATTCCTGTGTAATATTAAATTCAATTTTATTTATGAAGTGCTTTTAACAATACATTGTCCCAAAGCAGCTTTACAGACGATAAAGAGTGAGAAGAATAAGTAAAATTCTGAAAAGTATGAAATGGATCCCAGTGAGCATTCCTGAGGCAACAGCGGCAATGAAAAACTCCATAATGTAATGTTAGGAGGAAACCTTGAGAGGAACCAGACTCAATGGGAACACATCCTCATGTGCAGGACAGCAGAATGTGTAGTTACAGGTGATATGCAGACTAAATATAAACATATGAACCATATGTTCAGTCTTGGCCCGTCCCTGCACACCTTGTAATGAGTTCCTGTTCTCACTTACGTTATAGCAGCTAGAGTATAAACAGTCGTTTCCTTGCCAGCCACTCTTTCTTTTCTCTCTTAATGTTTTAAAGAAAAAAACTAAACAGAAATGTAAGATTAAAAACTTTTTATTTTTTATTTTTTTTTTTACAAATTTCACAGCATCAATTGTTGCTATCAAAAGGATAACCAATCACAATTCAGATTTGTACAGCAAGCACAAGGAAAAGAATGTGTTTAACCTCGAAGGAGAGATAGGAGAGAACGTTCTGAACCTCCGTCTTTCTTTATCGTGGTTCGAATGATCAGCAGGACCCCAGCTTTGAAGGCCATGTTAATCTGAATAGTAATGAAGCACATTCCCGGTTCAGCGTGTGTAAAGGGTCAATATGTTTTATTCAGGAAACACAGGAGATTGGAGCAGGCTTTATTCCCCTTTCTCACTTAATGAAGTAAATAAAACATTATTGACATGATCGCACCTGCGCCAGGCGAACCGAACCACCACTCAGGTGTATTTGACGTCTGATCAGCCACTGCATGGAAACACTGTTATTTATAATGTTCACACAGACTCTCGAAACAACGATGATGTGCTTAGCAATTAAATAAAGCATCATTCCATTCAAATCTAAAAGTCCTAGTTAAATAAATCTGCTTCTTAATATTCACGTTTATATTCCCAAAACCATCAGCCACAAACTGAAATATCTTTTATTTCTACATCACAGTGAGCTGCATGTTTATGACTATGTAGTAGTGTAAGTGAGTAGGAGCTGGACTTCATTGTACTGTAAGTGCGCTTCACCCAGTGGCTCACAGGGGGCGCTTGTCAGCATTATTTATACCCCAAATACAGAGTTGAGACAATTTTGTGGGACAGGGAGCTAGTTTCAAAAGAATGAGCTGATCAGTTTGTGGTTTTGCTATTAAGTGTGTTCACTAATTGGTAAAAATAACCTACTGCTTCTTTAACCCTTACGTAAACACATCTGGTGGTATCTGATGCTGAGAAACGCATGAAACGTGCCTTTTCCGTTTTTAGGAAGATGATGCTGCTGTGGTACGAGGAAGGTTTCAGAGTCATCATCCTGACGTCAAACCTCATACAGGCTGACTGGTACCAGAAGACTCAAGGGTAACACACATACACGCACACGCACACACAGAGAGACACTCTTGTTTCACAAATCTATAAATGTAGCAGCTTCTTTCTAGTTCTGCATTATTCTTTTTTTTAGTTTTTTACAAGTTCTTTTGTACGCCGATTATATAAAGCCACTTTGTTCCTGTCTGACAGTTTCACTGTTTGCTTGTGTTTGTTGTGGGATGTTTTTTTGGGCAGTTGCCATGACAACACAGACAGCAGATGCTATTGGGAAATGAAGCTTATTTATTCCAACTAGGTTTTAATAGAGTAGAACTGAGCTTTTTTGTGTGTCCCCGCATTAATCAGTCACGCTGCAAACACACACTGTCCTCAATCTCACCAGTGTCCAGTTTCACATGCTCAGGAATACAATTAGCTGGGATTCTGTGATTGTTTTGTTCCTGGTGAGTGTAATAAAATCATGTACGCTGTTAAGAAAGAGCGCATGAAAGTATAATTGTAGCTTTAGCACCAACAAAGTGCTGATTACAGCTGGGGGTCGGGATGAATTGCAGGAATTCCCATGATCGTACAGATGCTTGTTGTGAGAGTGTGTGTTTTAGCAACCTAACAGCAGAAAAAACCTGATTACTTCAGAATAATATTGTGAAGAATCAATCTAATCATTTAGAAATTGAATGCCTGAAGTAGGAGGTTGAGCTCTGGAATAATCGTTGCTGCTGTGTAACGCCTGCTCATTAAGAGATGTTCAGTCATATCGCTAGCTAAATGAATCCGGATTTGTTCATCATGTGCGGTTGATGATTAATGTGATGTGAATCCTCTCCGTGTCCTGACATCTCTTGAGTACCGCATTTCCTTCATCTCTCAGATATCATACCCCGAGAGGTACAATGGCCCTCATTAACGTCCTGCTGTTCCTTTGTCAGGCTGTGTATCTAATCCTGGGCGTCCTTACATTATTCCTGCTTCATTCCCTCTTCATTGTTATTCATGTAGCTGTTGGCTTGTCTTTTAGATCCTCCACAAAAACATTGTTATTTCTATTATTGCTTTTTGAAAATTGTCTTTCTTTGCAATAATGTCGATTGGTGATGAAACCTGTTACCTTTTTTCCATTCTCTGGTTTTTTGATGCCTCTAAACTATTTTGTATTTAATACATGCGATGTAATTTATTTTGGAAAATTGCATTTATATGTTATACCCAAAAATAAGTATTGGAAATTATTGTTTTCTTTCACCAGCATTGTTAAACACGTTCATCTTTCTATTTCGTTTTATTTGTTCCTTCCTTGCCTTGTTGAATTCTTTTGTTCTTTCCATCTTTATTTATTCTGTCTCTTTCCCACCTTTCATTCTTTCTTTTTTTTTTCTTTCTTCCTTCTCTCTTTCTCGCCTTCCTTTCTTGCTTCCTTTATTCTTTCGTTTTTTTTTTCATTGTTTTTATTTATTATTTCTATATTGTAGTATTATTTCTTTCTTTCCTTCCTACCTTACTTCTCCCCCACCCCCATTTCTTCCTTTATTTCCTCCTTCCTTCGGTTCCTAGCGTTTATCCTTCCCTTCTTGCCTCCTTCTTTTCTTCTATCTCAGCAGTGGCTATAAACAAGGCTTATCGTAATTTGGTTTTGAAACTTTCTTGCTCTTGCGTCATCAATAATTTATTGGGTCTCATCTTGTTTTACAACTCTTATCTCAGAACGAGATTAAAAAGTTAAATTGTCTGTGCTTTATCCTGCATATGACTGATATCTAATTTCTACGTTTCCTTCAGACTGTGGATGAGTCCTCTGTATCCACGATTACCAGAAGGAAGCCCCGAGACGGCCGGTGAGTCTCCTACACACTTCAAAAGAGACCTGTTGGAGTATCTGAACGTGTACCGTGCCCCAGAGCTGGCCGAGTGGATCGAGCGAATTAGAGAACACGACTTGTCAGAAACCAGGTGTGAGATGGACTGCTATCCTTCAGCTGGAGCCTGAACCCAGCTGTTTGCAAGGCTGTGTGTACCCATCAACATCTTTGTTCTTTTTTTTTGTAGGATCTACCTTATTGGTTCCACACCAGGGAGATTTCAGGGATCACACATGGAGAAGTGGGGTCACTTAAAGTTGAGGAAGGTACCGTATATGAAAGTTGTGAATCTAACATGAACATGAATTCTCCAAAATGACACGTGCATAACAGAAGGCTCTGTTATAACAGTATGTAGTTGAAATACGGTGATTAACTTGCCTGCTGAAGGAATTATGATAGTTGATATCTGCTATAACATAAACAATAAAAGAAAACGTAATAACTGGAAATGTATTAGGTAAGTACCAACAGTTCAAATGAAAGTAAATACTATTCTGTTGCAACAGACACTTACATAATTATTATACACAATCATTACGTATTATACACAATATTTTCTGCAAATATAGTTGAATCCTGATACAATATCATTTGATTCATTGCGTGGCGGTTCGATATTTAACAAGAATAATAAATCTACTACTATGAATGAATGATGCAAGTTTAAAGAGGCGAGTCATTCTTGTACATTTAGATCCCGCGTAATAATTTTACAATTTAAAAGTTTACGTTCAGACTATCACTGTGTTTCGGTCGGAGTGTTGTGAATTATATATCACATTATTAATATTTGAGCAGCTCTGTGTATTTGTAAACTGTATTTCCAGCTGTTTCACACGCTTCTAATTAACGCTCTCTGTCCAGTTGCTGAGCGAACACACACAACCAGTCCAGGACGCTGAGACGTGGCCTGTGATTGGTCAGTTCTCCAGCATCGGCTCAATGGGCGTTGATAAAACCAAGTGGCTCTCATCAGAGTTCCAACATACACTGACGACATTAGGGAAAAGCGTGAAATCGTTAGTCGTCCGGGAGACCCCACTCATGCTAGTAAGTGTTTCACCTCGCTAATACAGGCAGGATTAATAAAGCCGTTCCTGCCTTTTAGCTCTCTTGATTAACGTCCGTGTCCCCAGAGATACGTTAGAATGAACACACAGCATCCTCTTAAGCCACTTCACCCATTAGTTTAGTTTGAGCACCTTGTTTGCCCCGATGACTTCATCAGTTAGACGGAACGCCATTCTATGAAATTGTTGATTTATTTACATTTACAGCAAAATGAATTTTTCCCTGCTGTGCTAAATGAACTAAGTGCTCTTTTTAAATGTTGTCACAGAAATATATTTTTTTTATTCTGCTATTCTGGTGCACCTGGTAAAGGCTCAGTAAACTACAAAAAGTGTAATTCTCCACAAATACACACAAACAAACACACTCGTTCACTCACAGATTTGCTTTTGTTGTTGCTCTAAAAATGGAGAAATAATTTGTTGTATAAACTGGTGTCTAAACTATGGCGCTTCTAGAATCCTATATCTACCAGTTTAATATAACACATGAGCAATCGGAGCTTATGTCACTCACCAATGGACAGTGAAGTTTGAAGGCGGGGTTATACACTCACTATTCACTTTTTTTTTTTTAAACAGATTCGTTGCATTTTTAATCACTGTCGCTTGTGTAGGATGTGGTGGCTCAATGGTAAAAGGCTCTGGGTCAGTGATCAGAGGATCGGGGGTTCAAGCCTCGCACCAGGCAAGCTACCGTCATTGGGTCCTTGAGCAAGGCCCTTAACCACACTTGCTCCAGGGGTGCCGTTCGTTCTGGCTGACCCTGCGCTCTGACCACAGTGTTCAAATTCATATGCGGAATAACAACATTTCACTGCATGTATGTGTATGCGATAAATAGGATCTGAAAAAAGCCGATTCGAAACTACTTGTTTCACCCCTAGTAGGTGTGGAATAAACTTTATGCCATAATAAGAAGCAACTGAATCGAGCTGTGATATTGATTTTCTTTTATCGCAGAGATTTGAGCATTAAACGAATCCGTGTGCCGTCTTTTTCTAAGATGTTTTCTCACGGGTTAAATGGCGAGCAAACGCAGAGAGGTTTGTCGCTCAGTCACGAGAGGCAAATCAGCTAAACGGCCATCTGCACTGGTGTGCCAGGGGTTTAATGACATGCAGCGATAAATCAGAGTGAGCATGTGCAGCTCACACAGCTGTGCGGGAGCAAAGTAGCCTGAAAGGTTTTACTGAGAATTAACTCCATAAATTAAATCTGTTTATGTGCAGCTTCCTCCGTATAAGTTCCTGTGAATCAGCTGTTACTATAGTAACAATAATGTGCTAATGTAACATTAATGCAAACCTTTAAATTATAGCTACAAGACTGTCAAAGCTGCTGCTTTTGGAGAATTCAACAGCACCTTGCTCTAATCAGGGGCTATAATCTGTTTCTTTTTTTTATTTTTTATTTTTTTTTTTTCCTTAGCTCTACCCTTCAGTGAACAATGTTCGGACCAGTCTGGAAGGCTACCCAGGTTTATGTCCATTTTTATTCATTAGTTTCTTAGA
>JAOUQX010000002.1:1838045-1857684 GCA_028566295.1 Liobagrus marginatus
CGGCCGGGTGGAAGCTTCCCCGGCCGCTTCTACGACACCAAACTACCAGCATGCTCGCTGTAACCCCAGGCCGAAGATTCCCCGGCCGCCTCTACCAAAAAATAAATAAATAATTAAACAAACAAACAAACAAATAAATAAACATTAAAAAAAAGTTTAACAAATAAATAAATAAGAATATAGGTATATATATAGTATTCTTAAGCCGCAGCAATTCCAGATGCATACCCAACCAAGTATATGTTACACAATTACAGCCAGTGCTCATTAGGTTTGGGGGGCAAGCATGGTCATTTTGGGGGGTTGAATCGCCGCTCTCTCCGCCCGGTCCCTAACAAGCCGCTCAGATGGGCGCGGGAGTCCGCCCAGAACGGATCCATACCGCCAAACCTAATGGCAAGCCCTATCATGTTAATAACATCGACGCAAGCAACCTGACTGAATTGGCTAATTTGGCCCAATTTGGACATTTTTACTTGGGGGTGAACTCACTTTTGTTGCCAGCGGTTTAGACATTAATGGCTGTGTTGAGTTATTTTGAAGCACATTTACACCGTTATATAAGCTGTACACTCTCTACTTTAAATTGTAGCTAAGTGTCATTTCTTCAGTGTTGGCACATGAAATTATATAATAAACTATTTACAAAAATGTGAGGGGTGTACTCACTTTTGTGAGATACTGTATTTGAGCATCCAAGACATATTAGGTGTTTTGGATGAGTCCATTCCAGACCGTATCACACACTGCTACACATTGTTTTAAATGAAGCTCATATTGGTTCATTCTAATTAGGAGCGAAGCCTAGCATTAACACACGTTTGTCAAACGTGCGTAAAGGCGCAAATGTCTGCAGTGTACGCGAGATGGGCGTTCTAAAGTATGAATCATGTTCTATAAACGTAGACGCTTAGAAGCACAAAAAACTCACCTGCTTCACGAACTTTGAGTTGTACGGCTAATGTTCGCTTTTGTCGTCTCAGGTGCCACTCTGGCTATGAGACCTGCTCCAATGGCGCTGGAGGACATCGTAGAGTGGCACCAGAACGCTCCGCCCATCAACTGCAGCCCCGGGAGTTTCCGTCTGCGTCGCGGCAGCCGCTTCACCTGGAGGAAAGAGTGTCTCGCCGTCATGGAGAGGTGAGGGTCAGAGGGAGAACTGGTGAGAATGGTTTCATTTTTATTCTGATGAGAATAATTAAGCGTTTAATTAATTAGCTTACGAGCTTAATCGAGTGTTTCACCTCAGGGACCGTTATTTTGATTACTCTTATTATTTTGTGTCAGTTACTTTAACGACAACCAGTATCCTGACGAGGCCAAGCGGGAGGAAATTGCCAACGCCTGCAACGCTGTGATCCAAAAGCCAGGTGAGGCGGTACATAACAGCCAGGCCAGACGTTTCTAAACACACACCACAGTCATGAAGCTTGTTTCTGAAGCGCTGCCCTTGTCTTTATGTTTAGGAAAGAAGCTCTCCGATCTGGAGCGGGTAACATCTCTGAAGGTGTATAACTGGTTTGCGAACCGGCGAAAAGAAATAAAGAGAAGAGCCAATATAGGTAACATTGAAGCCCTCTTGGGTGGGTGGTGTTGGGGTGTTAAAAAAACTCAGCTATTCACCTGTTCCTTCTTTCAATAAAACCGCAGAAACGGCACTTTAAACTCTCTAAATGTAATATTCGAACACAGAAGGAAGTTCTCATTTCCTGCTTCTAGATGTATTGCTTCTCATTTAATTCACAACTACATTGATTAATACATATTCAAAGCAATAATTGTATGATTGTAAATAACCATTTTTTTTGCCTTGTACGTTTCTGGCTTGGAAATAAGCCCCACTCCCTTTTTCCCTGTAAGAAAACAATTCTTTACGAATATGTAGTTTCAGCAGCATCTTCAAATGTTTTTATAATACATAGAACACATGCGAGTCCACTCCAAACCCTGATATGTTATGGCAAGGTGTGTTTTTTTTCGAAGAAGCAGCAATCCTGGAGACGCATGGGATTGATGTGCAGAGTCCAGGCGGTCACTCCAACAGTGACGAGATCGACGGGAACGACTACAGTGAGCCGGGCGTCGAGCCGGGGTTAGGAAATGTAAGGATCCTTTTTAACTCCATTGTTTCCATTTCAAATAAATATTCTCAGCATTCCCAGACTTCACTCTATTGCCGTCTGTCAATTGAACACCAACTATACGGTCATGAACTGTTGGAGAACCCGATTGGATTGGTTTGTGTTAAGAGAGCAGTGGTCGGAAGACTTGATTTTAGCATCATCCTTGTTTCAGGTCCAGAAGCCATGCCTAGTGCTGGAACACACTCTTTACTAACACTACATTACTGCAGTGTATTTGGGAGCCCTTTTAAGGTCTCATGATGGATCAGGTGCCACTTTTTTCCACTGCATGCCGTTCCAGAATATTCGAAACCCTTAACATGCTATTCTTATATAATTCCCCCTGGGGACTAAAAGTATTTCTGATTCTGGTTCGTAAATTTAGGTATAACAATAATGAATGGAAAATAATCAGATCAAACGGCTAATCAGACAAGTGAATCCGAGCTCCTTGGTTGATGTTCAGAAAGATCATACAGGTTCTTTTAGGGTCATAACAAGCCAATAGTTCACAGCGACTCTTGTCGAAGTTACTTAAGGCATTTAAACAGATGTCCTTCTCCACAGAGACTTGTATTTGTCTCATACAATTGAGAAGTTGATGGTAAAGTGTCTCCATCAAGGGCCCATCAGTGGCAGCTTGGTGCTCCTCCGAGTTGATTGTGATCTGCAGGCCAACATCTTAAACACTAAGCTACCACTTGAAAGTTTTCTTGGTTCCTGTCCGGGCCACCTTCGGTCTTTGAAACGTGCAGTGGAAAAAAACGCCCTAAAAAGCCACTCTTGCGTTTGTAGGTACCAACTTTGCTCTCCGGTTGGTTGGAGCATCCCATGGGGGCGGGGCTTGGCTCAAGTAGTGGGGGCGGGGCATCAAGCTGATTGGCTTCAGACTGATGGCTGTGTCCTGGTCTTTTCGCCCCTCCCCCACCAGGACGAGAGCGCCGGCACGAGCGAGCCCCAGGACCCCATTAGCCTGGCGGTGGAGATGGCGGCGGTCAATCACTCCATACTGGCGCTGTCACAGCAGGGCACGAGCGGCAACAACGTCAAGGCCGAAGTGTTCGAAGATGACTGAGGACTCTTCTAACCTCTGTCTCTTAGACACTACCCATCACATTTACACCACATCTACACACTGTATCTAACTCCAAAGGAGGAGTCGGTGCTGAGATTAGGAGACAGGAAGCTGTGTGACCTTAAGACTGAATAGATTTGCGACTTGGTGCAATTTAAGCATTTTAATAAGCGGAAATGTTCCAAATTAAATGTAATATTCATGGTAAAAATTTAGCCTTTAATTACATCTTTTTATAAGTTATATATTCCTTCTTCCTTTTTAAAGCCTTGTGGAAAGCTGGCACTCTTAAATGCATGCTAGTCATTCTAGTTCAATTCTTCAGGTGTTCGTAAAAAAAAAATTTTTAATCAAAGTTTAAAAAAACAAAAGGCAAAAAATGATTTGGGGAAAATGTGAAAGTCTGTTGTGTTAGCCCGATTACCTTTTCTCCCACAGATCTTTAGTAAAATACAGTACTTAAAAAAAAAAAAAAGTGTATTTTAGCACCTTATCTCCCTTTCAAAGAAGAGGTTTATCTTTTTAGCGCCCTCTACTGCGTGCGAATTAAATTATAGTTGCAATGAAATCAAATTCTTTCTATTTAGCTCATGTAGACTCCGTCTTCTCTTTATATACATTTTAGGAGAAAAGGACAGTTGGAGGCGGCACTAATTTTCAGACCAGAAATAATTTAATATAAGCTTAAAAAGCATATAATAATTATTAAAGCATATAAAAATAATTAGCGCACTTTAAAATTGTAAACCTGCACTGTTTATGGCTGCGTCACACTTGCGTTTGGTTGAAAAAGCCCTGCAATCTCTAGATCCTCTATTGTGCATTATTTTGGATTAGTTTTATTCCATTTATTATTGGATTAGTTTTTACATACATCCGAATGGCGCTTTTTATGTAAAATTGTCTAACAGATATACTCTATTAAGAAAAAGTGGCATTTGATGAGAAAGGTTAGATAAGACTAAATTAATTTAGATTAAATGATATTTTTTCTCCTCTTTATGTTGGGTCAGTTGACAAGCTTGCTAGCAATTAGGTCGAACAGTTTATTAATCAAGGTAAAATCTCCATGTACAGATGTATGTATTTTCGTCGCAATTGCTTTAGCACGACTAAAATAATTTAGAAAGTGATCAGCTTGGCGAAAACCCTGAGTCACGACTGTGCTGCAGTTTAAACCATTTTAAAACAAAAGAAACCTTGCCGTTTAATATCCGACACATAGTGCGACTACCTATTTTTCTTCCCAAGGTTTTCCTTCTCAATCCCTCTCTGTCTCCTAAGTAAATCACTTCCTGGCTGGATGTAGGAGTAACTCTCACCGTCCATCCACCTGTAAAACATGAAATCAATTTCATCAATCATAACATTCTTCATCCTCCTCATCGTCCTCACCCAGGGTCTGCTGCACGTCTTGAGGCATCTTTAAAGCAATCGGACAAATGCTGTTATTCCTACCACGTGTAACCTCACAGTATTCTGTATCAGGGTGCTGCACTGAACTCTACAGAGCGTCTGTATTCTGATTTACATCAAAAAGTGGGCGTGGCTTTAAAAAAAATAAAACTTTACACAAATAGAAATTGAGTCACCAATTTAAGGTCGGTTTAAAAACTACAAACAAATTGAAAGTTAGTAGAGTTCACGCTGTACCTTCAATATGCATGTTCTCATTCGGAAAGTTGGAGGTGTTTGTCTCTCCTCTCAATCACAATGACACTAGTCAGTCCAGGGCTATTGTCAGGGCACATGCTCATGTGAGGGCCTGACGCTGTAAAGTCAGGGATCTGCGTTTGGATGGTGGACGGACGTTCAGAGCGTGTAACATACAAAGTGCAGAGTTTAGCACGGTACAGAAGTAACAGTTTCTCAGTTAACTGTTTAAATGCCATTGCTGGGCATCATAGAACCGCAGTGGCATTAAAAACAGAAAGAAATATTTAGCAAAGTAAACGTCCTCGGCTGATCACGAGTCAAAGGGGAAATTTGAAATGGTGTCCCAAAAATAAGCCTGTAGTTTAGCATTTCGAACAAATGCAAACTAGCAATTTCCAAAAGGGTTTCATTTTTCAAGTCTTTAAGTAAAAAAAAAAGTGAAACAAACAGCTGAAATGTTCAACAGTCAGAACCAAGCGAAATGTGAATTTAAGGAAATCATTTTAACCGCTTCTGTTTTTAATGCCCCTGATAATAATCCCCTTTATTCTTGATCAGTCGAAACACCTGGAGGTTTGGTTTTTAACTCCACCCTGCTAACGATGTCCAGAGAGGAACCCAAACGGAGCCGGGACTCGAACCCAACCCCTCCGATCAGGGTGTACTAGTACGCAGTCGTTTCTGTTAGACGTGAAATAAGGGCCTAACTGTCCTGTTGACTTGTCCATGTTTAATATGTGAATATATTCAAATCTATAACTATTATACGACAGAAATACTGTTGTATTGACTGCAGATAGTTAAATCCTGTAACTCCCATTTCAGAATTTAGTGCCTTTTTTTGGACAGTAGACTGTTCAGTAATGAATATGTAGTATATGTATACTTTGACTTTTTAAAGACTTTTTTTTAAACCTGTGTTTATTTTAGTACTGTATCTTATAGAGAATAAAACTGAAATCAATTACAAGCTTTGAATTGTGTATTTTTTTCTGAAATAGTTAACTGACGAAGATTTTCTCTTATTTTTCACTCAACTTGTTCTGAACAGGAGGTTAAGTAGGAAAATCACTTGAGTGATTTGTATCGGAACACAAAAGAAAATAAACGATGGTGCTTAGCTAATTTTTCCTTAGTAACCTGTTTTCAAACTTTTTTCCTCTGCTACCATTTGTAAAACAATTTGTCATTTGTCTTTCCCTTGCCTTGTTTTCCATCCCTAATGGTGAGGGTTAACAAGAAAAAAAGAAAAGAAACTGATTAAAGAAAAAAAAATTACTTATTACAAAAAAAGAAATAAAATAAAACACAAAGGAGAGAGAGAGTGAGCAATGAAAAAGAATTCCTCCATGTAAGTGATTTATTCAGAATGCTTTGAGAGTGCATCCTTCCACAGATGCCTGGTCCTGACATTATTTCGTTAAGTTTCCATTCCGTGTAGCGAAATTTCAGAAGCACAACTCTCACTACTCCTTATTACAGCTTCATTCACAGGCTTCTGCTCTTAAGAGGAGAGAGGGGCAGGAAATCTAACAAAAAGCTGTTTCTTGCATCTTTTCATAAAAGTTTAAAGCAACAGATTGAACTTGCAGTCTTAAGAGCAACGGTGCTAATTAGCGCGATTAAGCGATGCGGCTCCATTTTCACACGATTGAAAACATGGAAGGTATTAAGATTCACAGGGCCGCAGACGAGCAGTGCGAAGGCCACAAAATTATTCCGATTGAAAGCGTCGGCACATGTAAACCCCAGTTCAGCATAACGGACGTTTCATGTCAACGGGAATACTTTAAATGGAATGAGAAAGTGTGCATCTAAACAGGGCCAGTGAGAGATGGGAAAATAAATAATCAATCGGAATGATTAATGCCAGTGAGACGCAGTTGGTTGGATAAATCAGTCATTTTTATTCGTTCTTTCCTCAGAGATGACTGAACAGTGCATATAAAAGAAATTATAAATGATTTATTATACATGATTACTCTTTGGATATCAGCAACAAATTACAAACAATTACATTAATCCCAAACTTGTGCTCAGATTGAAGTCTCAGAACACACACACACACACACACACTTTACTCCGGAGGGAAAATGAACCGAGGACAAACTGAGGCGGGAGAAACCAGTTTCAGGGTTAGTGGTTTGGGAGGGGTTTGAAATAGCACGTTTAGCCATCTCGGAGTCGGAGAATTCAGCTGAAAAAGAGCTGAAAGGACACTTTGTGGTGACTTTGATATTTTATTATTGCTGAGGATCAGAGAGAGGTTTGAGGAAAGGGTCAAGCCATATATACAAAAGCTCGGGACTCGGGCAATCACAAACAGTTTATGAGACACGTGAACAAGAAATCAACAATAAGTCAGTGATCGATAAACTGCACTTTAAAGTTAAATTCTAAAGTGTAACGTTAGCGTTAACAAGCGGTGCAACTCCCATAAACACAGACTCTCTGATGTAAGCTTGAGGGAATGCGGTCGTTGTGTAACCTTGTTACATCAGTGATGTCAAAGCTAAACATAGTCATACAACTTCACCAACTTCCTATTGGTGGGTTTCATTAAAATTTCTCACACGAAGTACATCAAGAGAGATACATTATAAATCCTCTGTGTCCGATTCTTACTGTCTGCGCTTGCAAGATTAGAAGGAACTCATCATCATCATCATCATCACACTCAATACCAGCCACATTTACAACACTGCACACAATAACAGGGTCACTGAAATCGTTTAGGATGTTAATCTGAACGCCGCTGAATACTTATAAAAAATAAACCCGCTGTAGAGATAGACAGACAGCTCGCAGAACATCTCCTCGTCCACATAATAAAACAAAGAATTAGATTGTAATTTTACTAATCACAACAGAGACATTTACGACGCTCAGGCTACAAGTGCAAAACACTATTCATCATTTGAGCCGAGCAGAGGGGGCGGGGCTTAGACCAAAAGTTTTCCACATCACAGATGAAAATCATTAATCTTGTGTAAAATGGGAATGGGTGAACACAGTGACTCGAGCACAAGGTTAATATGCAAATATTTTACGATGTAATGGAAACTGTATTTGTATTTCATAAAGTTATTCTCAGCTACTTATTAGCAAGTTACATTTTTGGATGCACAATGCACCAAAAATAATTTTTTCCCCCGAAGCCAATGACAAGATGAAGCAATGTCTAATGAGCACACTCTCTCTTTCTCCCTCTCTCTTTCCATCACACACACAAGCAATTTCACTAAAGGTTCTACGAGTTAGAAGACTGAAATTATCGGAGAAAAATAAAATTAGGAAAATAAATACTACTGTAAGGAAATCTTCCCATTTAAAAAGATTATGGCTTTTATTTCAGCACCTTGGTTATATTTTTAATTTCTAACAAACAAGAACAGTGTAGGCTCGCCTTTCAACTGCATCGAATGTGCAATTTATAATTTGAAAGGGGCTCCTAAATTGCAAACTTTCATACCAAAAACAATTCACAGCTAAATATAATCATTAAAATGTACTTTAATAAAGTCACTATTGCATTCGATTTTAGAAATCACGTTAATAAACCTGTGTTCACATGAACAGGCGACAAACTATCATTGAGAATTTTCTAGAGAGGACGCCAACGCTGCAAAACCATTGATTCACACGGTTCCTCAGAGCAACGTGCGGTCCGACATTCTGCATGTTCAATTATAGTTCACGTAGTTAGCTTTAGAAGCCATTTATAGCGACTGCTTCTTCTCTGCTGGGTTAGGGTAAGGATTAAAATGCAATGGTATAACATCTTTCTGGTCTGCTCCCCTGTGCAAGAATGTTCCATCTATGCACCTTCATTCTGACGTATTAGCATCTCTGACAGTGATGATGCAAAACGTTTAATACTTTCTCTTGGAATGACTTTTGTTCCACTTATTTGCTTTATGCAAATGAATAACCAATAGTCTCAGGTTTTACCAGGAACTGGTCAGTTATCTTATCTTTCTGTATGACCTCCTCACTAAATTCAAAGCTCCTCATTAAAGACTGTACAAATCGCTGAAATGATCTCACCAGTGACATTTCAGACATCTTATCCGACGCTCACTGTTTCTGGACCGGAGGTTTATCCTTGGGAATTCGAGAAAACCTTTTCTCACAGTGAAACTCATACGCTCCCTAAATCGCTCATATCTACATGCTCTGAGGTATGCTGTGGCCTTTCTTCCCCCATATAAGCGCCATCTTTTTTACTCTCCCACATGCAACTTCCTGTCTTTAGGCCTATTCATAATAAATACACACACTTTTATGCCCAACATGTGATCTATAGCAGCGCTCACTCGTATGTCTACTTATAGAATTAGGTTCATCTAATCTATTAGATGATCTAATGAAGCACCATCGGAGCCAAAATAATGCCATAGCCATAACCTTGCACTTGCGTTTCCCTCTAAAGCACTGATACTTTTCATGCAGCTCTAATACTTGCTGTCAACCTCGCAGTATGACGCTAATAAGAGCGCATGATTTGACGTGCTTAATATCATTTAAAACCAAATGAATTTAGTAGTTAAAAACTATAATAGCCCGGAAAGCACCGTGGAGTTCACCACACAATTTGTTTGGTGTGAGCAGGCCTTTAAATGAAGAAACCTAAAAATTATTTGTATATATGCATATACTACGATTTTGGCATCTTTTGATGCAGATTCTTCTTTCTCTTGCATCAGACACAACTGTTCTTTCTGACCAATCCCTGAGATCAGACCATGAGCTGACAGAAGGCTTTCTTGCTAGTGTTAAAGGATTAAAGAATGACGTAAAATAAAATAAAAAAAAAACCTAAATCACAAAGGCACGTTCGGGATTCTCTGCAGATTACTGAACATAGGGGAAGAGAATTAATCATGCGTAATCAGGTACTGCGAGTCTATAAAAAGTCTCGAGAGAAGCAGCGCAGGATAAAAACAGCCATCCCCATGGAACAGGGTTCCTCATAATATTGGAGTTCAGACTCACACAGTTTATTCAGTGTTGCGATGCGACCAGTCTTGTTAACAGGTACACTGGTGTGGAGGTGAGAACGAGGGAACGTTGTAGCTGCTCTGTGTATAACCGAGAGCCACGGTAATGCAGTACACGTGCAGAAGTTAGATTCCGTCCTCATACATGAAGGAACCGCGTTTAGTTACTCCAGGATTTGTGGTTCTCTTCCTTCTGATTGGTCAGACCAGAAATAGCCTTAACCTGTAGGAATTCGCCGCTACGCAGGTTTTCCACGAGCCGTCCGGACGTGTCGTGACGAATCACTCGGTCTGGCCTTACGAGGACTCCGTAACCAGGGTTACAACGGAAATACTGATGGCCCCCTACAGAGCCATCGTTTTTACCTGACAGGAGAAGAAACACAGCAAATCATCACATGAGTTCTTGTGATGGCCAGAGAGAGATCAGGGAGCAGGCTTTGACAAAATCTATCATAACCCTAAGGACTCTGATTTCAGCAATCAGCTAGCAGGCATGATGAGTGTGCAGAAAGGTTCTGGGTTTGAACTTTTACATAGCAACAGGAAATAATGTAGACAATTGTTTTTTTTTGAGAGTTTTTAATTAGGTTAGTTGCAAACTGACCGCTTTATGTCAGTTTCTGCATAAGATTAAAAATTGTAAATACAATAAAGATAAACAGTACTGCAGATCAGATTATTGGTGTGTAAAATGCAACACCCTGTGTGACTGACCTGCGGGCGTGTCAAGCTCCACTCCAACCCAGATGCCCTCTGAGAAGTCTGTGTGCCCAACGTAACGCACTGTGCCACACTTACTGTTGGCCACAACGACGCTTTCTCCAATTTTGAGCCAGGGAGGAAGGGCAACGTCTTTGCTTGCTTCGTCGGAGCTACCCTCCACAATGGCGCCTATTTCTCCTTTGTCATTCTCCTCAGGAACGATGGGGCTGAACGACTTGAGATTTGAGGCTTTGACCCTCTGGAGGGAGAATGTGTAATCTGTTGCAGTTTTAGATACCATAGAAGGGAAGGTTACAAGTTTTGCTTCAGTGTGAGAACAGGGACCGCCGTTCCGAGGTGCGTCTTTGAGACTCAGCTTCTGCTGAGGTTCCGATTCGTATGCTCTCCCAGTTTCTGCAGGAACACCGTTACCCTCGCACTCATCTACAGCCCGCCGGGATGCATCGTTAGTGTTGGGGCCTATTGTAAGGTCCCCAGATGCAGCAGAGACATCAGAGAGGGTAGCTATAGAAACGCTGGTGGAGAAATATCCACTTGAAGCTTCACTTATAGGGCTGAGGGGCTGCTCATGCAAATCCTGCCCTGCGGAGGCTGATGCATCGGGGTTGTCTGATGATTTCTCAGAACTCCTAGTGATCACTGGCACCTGAGAGAAGGCATAAATAACACCACAGAAGAACTAAACACTGCTCAAAACATGCTGTTTCCATCTAGAGGTGAAGAACTTACAGCTTCTCCTCGACCTCTGCATTCATCTGAGCTGCTGCTAGATTGTATAATAATACGAGGCAAGTGCTGGAAGAACAATCAGAAAATTATCTTATGACGCTTTACAAAACATTAGGACATGATCTATCATCAGTGCATACCTGTTGTGTTTGCAGAGGGGGACGCAGGTCCTTTTTGTCTTCGCGAGCAGGGAAAAGGGATTTGAGCAGCTTGGGCATCTGAGGGACGAGGGCCTTAACTGGAAGGAGATAAGAAGCAGCGAGTCCTGAAAGACCTGAGGGGAGGCCGGGGAAGAGACGGAGGAGGAAAGGAATACAGACAAGGAAGAGACAGTGACATTGAAAGAAACAAGGACGGGCAGGATGGAGGCGAGCAGGAAAGAAGCATGAGAACTTATTGTGTCCATTTAAGTTGCACACAACAAAAATACGAGAAACAAGTCTTACAGTTAGAAACTGTTTGCATAGTGACAAAAAAAAAAATCTACGTTTTTAAGGATACAAATAGTAATCAGATTATTTAAGCCCTGTTGCAAGGTGGGGCCTCTACAGATGCTCGATTGGATTGACATCCGGAGAATTTGGAGGCCACTTCAGCAGTTCGAGGTACAGTAGCTTGTCTGTTGGAAGGGACTACACGGGCCAGCCTTGGCCCCCCATTCATCAAGTAGCCTTCGTCACCCATGACCTTGTCGCCGGTTCACCACTGTTCCTTCCTTGGACCACTTTTGATAGATACTTAATGCAGTACACCCCACAAGAGCTGCAGTTTGAAGTTGTTCGGACTCGCATCACAATTTGGCTCTCACTGAAATCCTTACACTTCCGTTTCCTGCTTTCAACATAAACTTTGAAGGCAAAATGTTCACTTGCTGCCTACTATATCTGACCGGCTACCGGTAACATCCCACCCACTGTAAAATCTTGTCTAACATATGCACTAGAAATGGGAATAGAGACTACAGTCACACATTTAACACAACAGTATAGAACAGATTAAGAGAAAGCAGATGCCAAGAAAGTAGAGGAAGATTCATTGATGGGCATGCAGTGAGGAACTGTCACAGAGGAGGAAGGCGTGACCGGTTTTTTACCTTGCTCTGGATCCTGAGTTTGGGGTGGGCTGTTGTTCCTTGGTGGCGGCGGCGTGGGTTCTCTAGTGGGCCGAGGCAGTGAGCGGCTGAACTGTGGAGCAGTCAGGAAGATGTCCTGCTGACTTTCCCATCGATTCTTTACACAAGCAAAATAAGTGAGTGGTTTTAGACTTTGAGATGTACACAGACCTAAGAAATTAGGAAATAGTTTGCTCACCTTGTTGTCTTCCATGCTCGAGTTCAGAGACAAATCTTGTCTGCTCCCAGATAACTTTTCAGGGGAAAAAAAAGATGCATGCACACTTCTTACTTCCAAAATGGTAGTATCATTAGTATCAAAAATGGTAGTAATGGTAAATCTTTATAGTCACCCAAAGCTGCATACACAACTCTCGTGAGAACTTTAGGATTGCTCTTACTGTAAGCACTAGTGTTCTTACCCTGTTCACATTAGGCGAGCTGAGACTCCGCCTACTTCCCTTTCCTTTCCCAGCCAGGTGCTCCTTCACAGCCACCTCCTTTACAATAATAAACTAATAAATCATTACACATTCAACAACACTGAGACTCATCCTTAAGGTCTGTACTAACATCCTGATTTGCATTATTCATAATTATTTAAATATGATTAAGCCCTCAATTAAACCACAATCCCAGTCATGCACGCAATTTAGTTCAATCCAGCTGAGGAATCTTAAGTGAGGGGTAACTGACCTGTCTCAGGCGATCCAGCGTGAGGATGTTTTCCACAGCCAGGATGCTGCGCAAGTATTTTTCTATGGCTGCTTCATTGTCTGACGATTTGGGGTTCTCTGTATTTGCGGCCATGCGGGCGAGCATCTCCCGGTCCTCAGAGCTCTGAGCATCCTGAATATTAACGCCGATGTAGGTGTAATACACATTTTAGTGCAGTAACTCATTTCGCAGGCTTTTTCTATCCTGCGTATAATGCTAGCAGTAGTGCACACTTTCTTACCACTGGGATATTGGACACAACCTCAAAGGCCACCCCGCAGCCGGGCACGGTGTTCCGTGTGGACATTCTCTTTAGGAAGTTTTGGGCAAAACCCTGCAGACACACACAAAGATGTACAGCTAAAAGAACAAGAAGTTACCGCACTTTTTTTGGCCAAGCAAAATTACCAATACTTTTCATTTCTGTACAAAAATATAACGGGATAGATATACTGAAAAACCAGTCGCATTATTACCATTAACGCCTCCTGAGTATATATATATTTTTAAATGGCTGTTAAAACGGTCCTTAGTTAAAGAAAAGTTCAATAAAAGAAGGCAAAGAGAAGAGATTCAAGACCACGTTTGAACCTGACGTCCGGCGAGATTCACGCAGATGCGTTTGCGCAATACAAGCTGCATTTCTGCCGGGTGGCTGAGCTGCACTATAGTGCGTACGATCAGGTAAACCCTCTGGTCTGGAGCTCCGCCACGACTTAGCTGAGGACAATCATGTACCGTAGAATCCCAGGAGGCCTCGGCTTTTACCTGGAGTAAACAGTACCGCCCAGGGTTAACTTTGGTGAGATCAAGTGAAGCATGTCTCTCAATTTCTTAAAATGCTGGTACGCGTTTCATTTAGAGTGTTCTATAAGTTTGACAAAAATAAATAAATAATCCACACTAGATTTCAGTAAGCAATAGAACTATTTTCAGCCATCATTTTGAATGCTAGTGATAAATATTATGTATCAGAGCCCAAACAGCAAGCCTTCACCTCTCCATCATAGTGCTTGAATATCTGCAAATCAAAGAAGTCGTCCTCGTCCTCTCCACTCAGCATGGCATCCCAGCCACCGGGGTCCAGGCTCTCCAGGTTCTCTTGGGAGCTAAAATCATCAGCTAGATTCGAAACAAAAAATGTATATATTTTATGAGCTTAGACAGCAACCAGAACTAAAGTTCTGGCATTTATTAATCTTTCAGGTTAACATACCACTCAGGTCAAGGAAGAGGACTGGAATGTGAGTTTCCATTCCAGGCACCGGTACCCTGCCAGGACAAAAAACAATAATAAAAAGATCAGCATAACAGCATCCAACCTATAGTCTATCATTTAATACAATTTATCATTGTTAATCCTTTATCATTTTAGATCATAATAAATTACTAGGGATTGCACTGGCTCGATACCAAGCTCATGTAAAAATACACCGATACCAAAGACCGATGCCTCACAAGACAGTCACAATGGCAGCCTCTGCAGTGTGGAAATATTTCAAAATGAAAAACTTTTTTCCTTTTATATTATGCCTTGGTTATTATGCCCTTTGGAGATTATTGTTGTCCTATATTCATTAGTCTAAAATGTTTTGTACTTGGAAAATTCCCAGATCACCAAAATAAATGAATAAAATACAGGTACAGGCATCGGTATCAGCAAGTACCACTGCCTAAAAACTGGTATCGGTGCATACCTATAAATCACTTAACATTCTGAACTAAGCGTTAATGACTTGAAAAGCATATTAACCTGTATACTTTTACACACAACAAAATGTATCTGAATGTTCATTAGGACACAACGTTTCATTATTAATATTAATAAGTCTAATTCCAATAAAAGACCACATCAACTCAAAAGCTGAATCCTCACCACTCTGCAGGAGCTCCTGGAATGCCGCTACCAGCAGAGGGCACCATCACCGCATTCCTCTCCTCGGTGAGAGTCAGACGGCATTCGAGCAGCTGAGCCTCACGCTCTAAATCATCTTCTGATTTATCTGATCACACACAGGAATCAAATCAGCATCGCATCACAGATTCGGAACTGTACCATATTTTTCTCAGTGCCAACAGTTTGTCGGTAGAAACCTGATTCGTCCTAAGATACACATGCAAGTTCGTAGCCAAACATTTAATGGAAAGTAAGTCAACAAAATGTTTCAAACTTAAACATACTACACATTTTCCTTAGCATTTTGGAATGCACCCCTTTTAATTTATGAATTAATTAACTTTGAAAGAATTTTACACATGTAAACTGAACCTGTGTAGGAGATCACAGCAGAGATAGCTTTACCTGCTTTGCCAACCAGGCTCTGCAGATGCTCATCTAGATACTGCTGTCTCTTAGTGAGAGATGCCAGCCACTGGCATCTCAGCCGCTCAAGGTCTCGCTCCTGTGAACCAAAACTTAATTATTAAACTCTCCAGAGGAAGCAGACTCAATAAATTGTTACCACTGCAATCTGCCATACCTGATAGCTGTCCATTTCATCCCCTCCCAGCTACATAAAAGAAAACGACCCATTAAACAATCAAAACCAACAGCAGCAATTTTGATGCAAATCTCAGTTAAATGATTGAATGTTTTTTCCTTTGAAGTTTTTTATTGCACCTGTTGTGAGTCACTGCCTTTAGCGGGGTAAGCCTGTCTGATCTCCACACACCCAATGGACACACCCAGAATGATCTCGGCTATCAGTGGCATAGTGCCAGAGTCTTGCACTGAACGAACCTCCACCTGCACCCGCCGAGACTGACCCTAAACACACACACACAAACACACACGTGAAATACATAGAGTTCACAGACATTTCCCCGTTCCAAAATGTTATTGGGAAGTGGTAAATCAGTGGTTATGGTGTTGGCTTGCTGACGGGAAGATCATGGGTTCAATTCCCAGCACCACCAAGCTGCCACTGCTAGGCCCTGAACAACACCCTTAACCATCACTGCCGCAGTTGGATAAATCAGATAGATGCAAGTCGCTCTGGATAAGGGCGTCTGTTAAAGGTCAAGCTGTACATGTAAATGTCATTTCTAAAGCGTGTTCATTTTATGAAAGAGTTTCTCACTGATTACTAGTTTATAAAGAAATCAGCTATTAGGAATGGCAGGTGTAAATTTGCATAATCTTGTATCATCATAAATTTGGGCACTTTTATTTTGTTTTATTTACAGGTGATGAAGATGTACATGTCTTTCTTGGACATTTCAAAAGTCCCCACGAGATGGTCATCGGTTCACTTACCTGTCGCAACTGAAAGACCCCTCCTGTGCGAACATCTCCAGCTGACAGCACCTCAACAGGCATGTATTCTCCGTTCTCATTTAGCTCCAGGATCTGCACCCACAGCTCCAGCTTTCGCGTCACCTCGCTCCACCTTGACAGTGGGTGAAATGAGGATATACAATATGCATGCTCTTTTTGACAGTCGAACAGATTAATAAGGGCGCATTGTGTTGCGTGTATTGTACTGGTCTGTATTGTGTCAAAGGCACAAAGAACAAATGGCACCAAGCCAGAAAAGCTCAATAATGCTACAAAATGAGTCAGTGAAGTGTAAACTTATCCCAGGCTGCTTTTCTGTTCTGTGCATGTGGTTTGTGTACGATCTGTTTTATAGCAGATGAAGAAGTGTGGCTCACCTGTCACGCAGCGTGCGAGTTTTGGCCTGAATAATGCTGAGGTCCCACAAGGCCAGGTTCCTGCCTGGATCAGCTTGCCTGTGGCCATACACCTCGATAGCCAGAGCTCCATCAGTTAGATACTCTATGAAATCCTCGGTTACTGCTACAGCAAGCTCCTAACACCCAAACACACACACAAAAATATATATATATATATATATGCATTACCAGTTATACACAGAATTACAGAACTATACTGAATAAAAACTCCGGGTTGAGTCAGCACACAGCCTTATAAACATAAATACAACATAATATAAAAACAGGTTGTACACTGAAGATGGTGGTACACTGTCTCAATTAATAAGTGCCGTTGCAGACCCCATGTTTATTTTAATACAAAGATTTTTAAACAAGAGTTCAAGGTGATTTTGGGAATTACAGCTTAAGAACTTAAACTCAATTCCTCACTGAATTTCACCCTGCAACACCTGCTACTGTTCAACTGCTGCAGTTTGTTTGCCTCTAAATAATTGCTGTTAAAATAATTTATTGTTTTGTTCATGCGTCTATTCAATTAAGTTCTTTTGAAGCTGCCGTGGCACCGATTTTCTCTCCACATTGCATCACAAACCCAGCAAGTTCCAACATGAATCCTATTATCAGCTATAACCGAGAGATCTCCCTTTTCAAGCCAGACCCCACGTTGACTATATTTTTAATAAACAGCAAACTGATTTGCGGATGAATGCAGCTTGAGTCACACCTTACAGCTGTCGAACACCACCATGCAGTGAGGATCTTTGCTACTGGGTGACGAGGCAGACGGGTCCACCTCAGGAGCCACAATGATGGGCTCGGGCTGGTCCCAGAACGAGTACTGACAGAAGACAAAGTTGGACAGGTACTGAGGAAGTCCTGTAGCCTGCAGGATTTTAATCTGTTTGAGAAATAAAATTGAAGGTGTTAAAAAAAAAAAAAAAAAAATCTCAAGAGCAAAAAAGAAATTGTTGGAAATGTAATATTCCAACACATGACAAGTGAAATGAGACCCGGATAAATACATTTACACCAACTAGGGAGTGAGTATAGGACACAAACGTTTTCTTAAACCAACAGGATGTTTAGTAACAGCTCATTGCTTGTGTAAACAGACTATTTATAAATAAACCTGATCCAATCGTTAAATGTCCCCCACATGTCCAGAGACCATTTTGAGACGGTGGTTGTAGACAGAAGCTACTGTATGAGATCATCAAATATCACATCACAATGTTAATTTAACACCTACCATACAAACGAGCTTGCGCTCAGTAAGGACTCCCTCAGGGCTGTAGTCCCCATCCTCCCCTCCAGCCATGCTGTCCTCTACACCTCCAGCAACCCGCACAATCTCCACATGCAGCCGTCCTGCCACCTGAAACACAGACACAAATGGGCAATGTCTTAATATCAAGCATCATCATCATTTGAGTGTCCATGCTCTCTTTGGAATCACACCTCTCCTTTCTGGTTAATAATGGGCACGGCATACTGCAGCTTCACGTCATAAAACAGGCAGGACAAGAAGACGTTAGCCACTCCAATCAGACTGTGATTGACTTGCTCGTCAAAGAAAGGGTCAGCCCTTTTAAAGTACGAATGCATCACCTGTGAGGAATACAAGAGACAAATAATTAAAATCACAGAGATTAAGATATTACACTTATTGTCTTAAAGGACGCACCAGATTATCCTCGTCGTAGTCTTTCCACTCCTGATAGAGCTCCCTCATGTCCACCAGTCTGTTCTCCATCTTCTCCAAAGCCCAGATCTGCTTGCCTTTACCTTTTCGCCTCACCTGGATGGCAGGTTCACTCAGCACAGCGTCACGCTACAAGGATAGAAAGAGAAGACAATCAATGTCAACAATCCAGAACATTGTTATATGGGTTTGTAGGGACAATTAATTGTATTACTAAAAAGGTATATAATATGAGGTCATTTACATTAGAGGAGGATGCGTTAGTCCAGAGAAAAGAAGCATACCTAAAAGCAACACTGGAAACCATATCTGAAAAAGTATTCTAAAATCACTACAAAATGCTTACATTTTCTATTTCCCCAAACAAGAAAAACAAATAACTTGAATTTACTGAAGTTTGCAGATTTGTTACGTCATTTGTAACCAATCTTCATAAACCAAGGTCTCACCTATAATATCTTGTAAGACTAATATATTTCCCAGAAATCTGTAGAAAGTTTGTCAATGTCAGTGTGACTGGGAAAACCCCTGTACATTCAGCATGGTTGAGGGGTGAGTTACCTTCCTGTTGGCGTTGAGGTTAGCAGCAGGAATCTGCAGTGTCACTCTATACTCGGTTTTCTTTTCCAATTCCTCGGCAATGAAGTTTGCCTCTTGCACCAGCAGGTTGGCTTTTACTACCTGTTCCCGAAGTTTCCGCAAGCTCCTTGTCAGCATTGCCTCTCTGTAGCCGTTAACGTTGACAAAATTATGAGCCTGAAAAAATAATGAGTATTTAAAAAAAAAATGCATAATGATACTTTGGTATACACTTTACCTTTCCTCACTCCACTGGCGCAGACGAGATGATGACAATGGCCCGCCCAGGCTGAGTCTCTCCATGCTGCGGTAGTGCTGCTGAGTCTGCGTGCTCTGGCGTTCGGGGGCGAGGCGCCGACGCAGCTGTTGCAGCTCCTGCTCATACATCAGCCGCTGGCGCTCTAGAGCCGTGCGCTTCTCTTCCTCATGCTGGCGCTCGAGGCTCTGCAGCACAGCCTGCATGGGGTCTGAGTGAGTGAGTGAGTGAGTGAGTGAGTGAGTGAGTGAGTGAGTGAGTGAGTGAGTGAGTGAGTGAGTGAGTGA
>JAOUQX010000002.1:1857784-1872652 GCA_028566295.1 Liobagrus marginatus
AGTGAGTGAGTGAGTGAGTGAGTGAGTGAGTGAGTGAGTGAGTGAGTGAGTGAGTGAGTGAGTGAGTGAGTGAGTGTCATTATGACTAATCATCAGACTCATTTATGCAAGAGATTTATATGGTTGGGCATAAATGTATCTAGAAAAAAATATCTCCTTACATTCACTAGATTGAAAAGACCAGTATGATCATAAACCAAAGACATTCTTTACAACCGTGTTAAGCAGAAAAGCATCTCAGAACGCAATATCTGGACTAGAAGAGCAGGTTGCACTCATGATCTGCTTAAAAATCTAAATCTTCTCTTGTTCAGACACACTGTTCGTTATTCCCCTTTTTGGACTCACCATTGCTCCCTAGTGCCTTCATCATAACCTCAGTCTGTGCAAACTCGTAGCTGAAGCTGACTTCGCTGGAAACTTCGCTGGCCGTGTCTCCATCTGCATCCAGCTGCTCGCTGCTGTTGCTGTTCTTCATGTTACCCCCCTCTCCATCCTCTTCCTCGGTTGCAGGACGTGGACGGCGCTTGGGAAGGTTTATTCTGCAGGGTATAAAGCCATAAAACTAGGTACAAGAGGAAAAAAAAACATTTGATCATTCAAGTTTTTTTTATTGTGATGAGGACTGACCTGAAAAAGTGGTTGTTTCCCCACAGTATGCGGTCGCCATGGTGAAGCTGCTGCTGGCTCGTGACTGGAGAGCCGTTCACACATGTCCTGTGAGAACACATCAGCAGATTAACAGCATATCAAATATTTAGAGCTAATGAATTTCATATTAAAAGTCTATTTATAGTCAAAAGAAGAGATTTTTGTCGGAATACTGAAATACCTGGAATTCTTGTAGGGATTTAGGAAAACCGCTCCCTCTGGGGTGATGTTGATGACGCAGTGTTCAGCCTGGATGCCCATCCCGCATAGCTGAATGTCCTGCGAGTCTGCAGAACCCACCATGGTATGTTCCTGCAAATAACAACATGCACGCGTGATAGGAAACCTGAGACAAACTAATTCATACATTAATACAAATCCTAAAGCTTGTTCATAAATATGATCACCTTGATACACTTTACATAAACAAGGTGTGTATTACAATTTAATACAATTTAGCCTCACGTTAACTTCAGACAATCCTATCTGAAGTCATGTGAGGCTTGGTATGATTAGCGCCAACACAGGATTCGTAGTCTGTCATACAGGCTGTTCCACAACTGACGGCAACACAAATAATACTATAAGAACTACTACTAATCAGCCCAGCCATTTTTAACAACCAATAACAAAGAAACTCAGGTGCGTGTACATGTAGAAAAGAGAAAGTCAACAATTATTCATAGTATATCAGCAGAACGCAGACTAGGCCATGAGATTAACTGTAAACACACTGGAATGCCTAAGCCTAAGGCAACAATACAGGTCAAAGCAGGTCTGAAAACTGTTTTATACACAAAAGCTGATCATTTGCCAAAGCATCATGCAGACATCCAGGGGGTGCATACCTTTAAATAGTAAACCAGCAGTTCGTTTAGGGCAGGGTCAGCATTCAGGTTGACCAGGAAGCATTTATCCTCTCCCACACGAATTCCTGATGACTGCAGAGAAATTCCCAGACTCTCCAGCTGCTTCTGCCTCTCCTAAACCGAGAAAGATTCTAATTAACCCCTTAACGGCCCACCCTCATACCCAAAGTCCGTGTTTTAGCACATCTGTACTTTTAATTACCTTTGTTTTAGCAAAAATAATCAACCAGGTATAATAAACTATGCATCATTTGAAAGCTAAAATACTCAGGATTCATGTTCCGTACTTGTTATTTTTATTTTTTTTTTATTATTTTTTTTTTTTTTTAAATCAATACACCACAGAGGAAAGGGTTAAAGGTAATGTTGAAAGACTGCCCACTGAAACGGGAACAAAATAAACGTTGCCGTTTACGTTTCATTGCCTATAATTCTGATCGGCGTGGATGTTTCCCGCAGACACTGGCATACATTTCAAAGTAAGAGTCCACTCTTCAAAATGCATCCTACCTTTTATTGTAAAACCATAAAAAAAACGGGGAGGAAAACGCAAGATCCTCCGTTGTTTACATGCGCGTTTCCGGTTCAAGTAATCCATAACATTCATATTCAATGAAATATCGATTCTAATCTGTAGTTTCAACGTTGAAAAGCTATGCATTCAGCGTAGAATGGACTCTTCGGGACAAAATGGTCCAATCACAATCACTGTCTACATCATACACTCGCGCAAGGACCCATAAAAAATTCACGCCTACTCCATATACTTAACGAGCAGTTTTTTTCTACACATTTTGGTTTTAGCTAGAACGACCCAGCCAATAGCGAGCCAGCATGGTTTTGATAGACGGATGTATTAGGCAACAAAATAACCGTTACAGAAAGTGACAGTTTACTTTATTTTCACATGTAGATTTCGGAACAGGCTGTGCGCAACACACGTGCGTTTTCAACTTTACGCACATAGAGCGCCATTACAAGCATACAGCGTATAGTAACCTATTTAGCAATTAGAGTTCAGTTATTAGAATTGTTCAAAATAAAGACTTTTTGTTAGAATGTTCTGAATTTGCATTTTTCTTATGTGTTTTAATGAACATAGCAGTTCTGATTTGATATGTATAGTTTTGATTGATTTAGGTGGTTTGGTTACCGTGTGTCCATTTGGAGTCTCCAAATGGCACATTGGAGAGGACACCTATAAATTTTTGGAAATAAAAGCTTATAGAAGATACATTCTTGGGAGTTTCAGTCTCAAATTTGAAAGATAACATGGTCAGACATCGAGTTTTAATTTTTTTGTTTTTTCAGGTCTTTAACATCATTTTGATATCCTTTTTCCCTTAAATGAAATTCATTAAAAGAAATTGTGAGACACTTTCATGTATATTTAAACGTGTTTTACTCTGCTGTGATACAACTTCTGAGTTATTTTAACTCTTGGGTATGAAAATATAAATTGTCTAGTTTCAAACAAGACCATATTTTTGAAAATAACCCACAGGGTTCAACAGCTACAGTCATGTTAATTTGGGTATACTGTTTTTCAGAAAATGTTCAAAAATAGGGGCGCAGGTTTAGGGGTTAAGTTACAATTTTATAGTATGTAGAAAATATAAAAGAACGAATCAGGCTGATTGCAGGACACGGTTTCAGGTGTGTGATGATTACCTGTGCAATCTCCTCAGTCTTTCTCAGTTTCTCCTCCCAAGTGACAGTCATCTCCTGGATCAACTTCTCAGACTCCTCCAGCCTCTCCTTTAGCTCTGGAGCCTTCATGGACTGAAGAAACAAACACAAATCACATACACGTCTCATTAATATTCTAGAAAAAAATATTCATTCTTATGAAACGTTGTCAGCTCATTAAAATTAAGATTCTCTTTGCGTTTCTCCAGGTCTAAATAGTTCCCTTAAATAAATTATAAGGCTCTCTTTCTCATGTACCTCTGCTTGTGTGAGCTGATCCCGGAGCTTCTCCACCTCTTCCCTCAGCTCTCGGATGATCCTAGCATTTGGATCTTCGTTCACGACAGCGTGGTTGACTATACTCTTGGCCCGGTCTGCGTAGCGCAGCGTGGACAGGGTCTCATCGTAGTTATCGGCAGCCGGACTCACCGTGGCCACCATTGCTGTCCGACTGTTTCCTCCTAAACTGTCCTGAGGTAAAAAATAATAATAATAAATAAATAAATTTATATAATATGCACAAGTTTTCCCAAAGTTAATAGTAAAAAGTCTTTACAGGTAGCACTGTGACTTTACAGTCTGAAATTGTGGATGAGTAATGTGTCTGATATAAAATATATAAATATAAATCAGACACATTTATATAAATGTGCAAAACTGCCCTTTCTTAAAGGTGTCAGAATAGCACTCATTACTGCTATGGGGACTACATACAATTACACACGAGAACTCGATCATCTTTACACCTTCCCATGGCTAATATTTCCAAGGCATCGTACCAGTTTGCTTAAATTTTTAGGGAATCCCTACAGTGTGTACTGAGAAGGGAAAAAACAGAATTGGGAAACATGGTGGAAATCTTTCTGGAAGCAACAGTTACCTTAAGCAGCCATGTGAGCACCGAGTCTCTGTAAGGCACAAACTTGCTCTTGTTCTTTCCTGCACCTTGTTCAGCCAGTGCTGAGATCACAAGCCCCAGTGTGGTTAAAGACCTGCCGGAGCACCAGAGAACAAAAAAAAAAAAAAAAAAAAAAGTGACTAAAAGGGTGTGTGCTAAAGTGAGAGGGTACAGTATCCTACAGTGTCTACACACATTCCCTGACACACAGGAAAGCTGAGCTCTTGTATGGTGTGCCAAAACAAGTCACATTACCAATAGAAATAAATACCTACAAACTCACAATAACTATTACAAACAGACTCTGGCCATAAATAGAATTATGACCCATTTAACCAACACTGAATTTAAAAAAGATGAAAGTGTTTTTAGTTTTGACATGTACTTATAACTGGTTTAAAAAAAGACCCATCAGCAGGAGAATCCACCACTACGGCAGCGCGAGCTTTTATCACCAAGCTTATCCACTTTGGTGCTATTCGAAGTTAGGGCGCATGAAATGAAGCCAACAAAGCGCGACACATAGCTGTTTTAGTATGTACTGAGGCAAGACATGGGCCAATCACATGAGCATTAGGGGTGTGGGAAAAAAATCGGTTCTTAGATCCACAAATTTCCACAAACTCGATTCACAAATTTCAATAATCGATTCTCTAAATGTTATCTGATAACATTTGTTGACGGAAAACAAAACGCGGCACACTGCGGAAAGTATACATGACATTTACATAACAGAACACACACATGATGGCTGAGCGAAAAATCCGAGCGGCACTTTCTGCATTAAAAGCTAACGTTTGGAAGCACTTTGGCTTCTATGAAAATGAACCTGATAGGAACTGCAGACATGCTTGGCTAAACAGATGCTGTTATGCTAGCCCAGGGACTTCAGCCAGTATTAATTTTTTGAGGTAAAGCATTTAACAAACACAAAGCGTTTAACATGGAAAATTTTCGAGAAAGACGACCCGGTGAAGAGAGGAGTCTGCACTACATTAGTGATTTTAATATCCTCTATATGCAGTGTTAATTATGGGGCTGGTACTAATTTAAATATGTTGGTTCAGCTATCAGAGTGGGGAAAAATAGAATAAATCTGATCACAATGTTAAGAAGCGATCCTTAAATATTAGACTTGCCTACATTATATTATCAATTAGACTTAATATTAGACTTTACATACATGAAATGTACATAAAGGAGGACCACACACACACAACACTGTGAGATACAACACCAGGCGGAATGATGTGTTCTGGGGTGCAGTGCTTCTCCAGAGTTGATCATTTTCCTCCAACATCCTGAAGTGCTTTATTACATACAGAAATTTACCCGGGATTACAATTATTTAATTATTAAGCAGACATTTATCAACTTTGTGTTTATTAACCTTGTCACATAAATCATCTTTCCTGAAAATTTTACACATTAAACAAAATATGTATCGATAATCGTTTAATAATCCCATCGCAGCCCTCTGAATCAGAATCGTATTGTAAGGTGCCTAGAGATTCACACCCCTAATGAATTTATAAGTACATGTAATATGTATGAGTATATGTAAAGAGCCCTTAACGGGAGTTTTTCCGGAGTTTGAAATCTTAAAACGTACAATAAACTGATACCAGGGTGCAGGTCAATTAAAGAGAAAATGATTAATTTGACATTCAGGGAAAAACAGATTTGTGGTATTTGAATACTGGGATGTGAAAAGCCATGAAAGGAAGGAAGAGAGTTATGGAAAGTAATAGAGTGCATATACTTATTAATGTTGCTGCCTTCCTTCAGCCGCTCACCAGCCGCACCGGTCTTGGCTGCTCTCTCACTTCCAGCCAAATCCACCAGACTCAGCTTACTCACTTTCTCCCCACTGGTCTGGAAGGAGAGAGAGAGAGAAAGAGAAAGAGAGAGCGAGAGAGAGGTGAATCAGAAAATTTACTTCGTGTGTTTTTCCATGGCACATTCAAAAGCATGACCTGAACCAGCACTATTTTCCAGCAACTGAAGCAGCCATCATTATTCCAGTGCGCACCCTATTAAAACTAAACTAACTTAAAAGCTAAAATGAAAACTTTAAAAGATATGTTCAGATTGGAAATTAGCATTTTGTATAATTATATTAATAGACAAACAAACAGAAAAAAGTGCAAATGATCAAGTTCAGGGTTTGGCAAAATTATATATCTTTTTTCCACCAGCTAAAAACATGGTTTTAAATCAGTTATTTATATCTTTTGCTTGAATGGTTGAGTCGAAAAATCTCAGTTTACATTTCCAACCATTTTTTTTTGACAATTAAGTGGAATAATCCAGTGAGATTTCTAGTTTGCACAAGGAGTCTGACAACAGCCAGTGCTCCACAAATATCCATAATGTATGAAGAATAACTGTGGAAGCGTCTCCAAAATGCTTCAAGAATCCTACCTGGAAAACAATGCGCAAGTGCACAGAGGGCAGAAGCTGCTTTAAACACAAAGGATGATCTTACCAAATGTTGACTTAATATACCGTATTGACCCGAATATAGCGCAATGTTTTTTTTTTCCGAAAATACAATCTCAAAAACAGCACTAGCTTTATTTTCGCAGTCTTGCATTTTAAATAGCGCCTGAATGTAGACCACCTGCAATACAACTTCCGCGCATCGCCTTCCGCGCCAGCCCTACGTGGCCGGACTCTTAACAGCTGTCTGCTAGGTTCTTCTGCCTTTCAAATCAACAAGGGATGGCGAAGGAGCTACGACGTAAACTTCAAAACCATGGTGGCGAACGAGGCTGTATTGTAAATAAAAATTGCTTGTAGACTACCAAAATTGGGCTAAATTCTCCAGCTGAGTGTGAACAAAATTGAGCTAGCCATGCCGGACAGGACACAAGAGTCCTTTCTTTCCCTCTGCCTTATGAAGTACGGACAGACAGACGACAACACAGACACAATCACTCCCTTTATCTCTCCCAGTATAGTGCAGTAATGTGCTGGAGGCACATTCAAAAAGCCACACCTGTTTTTAAATCCAAATTACTCACTTTGCATGTAAAATGCCACGTAAAGGAGTTGTGTGCTAGCTAAAGTTATGGGTATAAAAGCTCAGCGCTCAGGGAACCAAACTGAAAGCAAATGGTGCGGTCGATTCATAGGTACACGCCACGGTCGCTGCTGAATTATTGATTTTGAAGCCAAACGATCTTATCGTGGTAAGCAGGCAGTGCAGAAGGACATGGTGACACAAGCTCATGGGACTGAGATCAGCTGACACTTGAGTCAGACAGGGCATGACTTATTCATTGATTTTCCTTACGATTAGAAGGCCAGATCTCCTACACGTCCATTTAAATTCCCTGTTGTTCAGCTGATATAAGAACAAGGATCTTTAGAACATCCCAATCAGAATGCTAACTGGGCGATAATCCTCAATTTAGTGTGGGCACGTCAGGATCGCGGACACATGGGACAAGATGTTCATGTTAGTAGAAAATACTTGTAGCTGCCTGCGGATTAATTAGTGAGCTCAAATATAAAAAATGAGATGCTACTTATAACACTCATGCGAAATATATATTAACTAGGAAGTCATTGTACAAATACGGGAATAAGTAGTCCTGGAGTAAAAAGAACCCTAAACTCCACCGTAAAAGTGAAAGGAACTGACAGAGTTAAAGTTCATTTGCAATAACAGCAGCTGATGGGAGCTGGGCCTCACCCCGGACTGCAGGTCCCGCAGAGTGTGCGTGAGGATGATGTTGAAAACCGCGTGGGAGCGACTGCTCTCTTCGTTCATGTTGGTGGCTGCCACGGTGCGAGATTTATTCCCCTCGGACATTAACAACTCTATGTCCTGGAGGGAAACCAACAAAGAGGAGATAAACTCTTAAAATGTCTCACTTGACCATCTCCTTTATACACAGCCATTTTCCCTTATCACAAATATAGCTGTAATAATATTAGCTGTAATAAACCAGAATAAATATTAATAGAGAGGAAAAATGAGAGGCTAGTGAGAGCATGGTTGTTTATAGCTGCTATAGAGTAATTCAAATTCACTAGACAAATGGACTACATGTTTTGTGGTCCTGCAATGATTAATCTAGCTATAAACAGATTTTTTTCCACCGTTTTTGATGATGGGATAAAGGAATAAAGCACTTCAGTGAGGAAACTGCTTCACATCACATCACATCACCTGGTTGTTGAGTTTTCTCGATCAGCACCATAGTGTTTTATACCTTATTAATTACACGTCTATAGACGTGCCGGTATACAGGTCAATAGAGCAATCTAGCAGTATGTTAGACTCAGAATCCAACTGGCAAAATGAATAACACACAGCTCATCCCGGTACTAAGAGTTATTTTTAGCGGTACTACTTAATGCTTAACGTGTCATTCTTCGCAGAAGCTTTGTGTAAGAGCTTATAAAATATTTCAACCAGTCAATATTTCGTGTTTAATTTACTTGAGGCAATTACCGGTGTTTTAAGTGGGAAAATGTACAGCCAGTCGGTTGATATTGCAGAATAAACCCCAACAGAGTGATCAGGACCCTGACACAAATATTCAGAATTGATTTGAACGACAGGACACTAATAAATATCGAGTGTGCTAGTTAGAGGTTTTAAACAAATTTTTTGCGATAATTCTGTATTGTATAATGTGCTTTTTTTTTTTTTTACGCAAAACTATTTTTGTGAAATATATTGCACAAGCAGTTGTGAAAACGTGTGAAGTAAAAATAGTAACGTTTGTGTAATGACTTGCATTGCTTGTTTTGTCTGTACTAGACTTCTACCTTGTAACTCGCCACAGCAAGCCGAGAGAGTCCGTCCACGTACGGGCCCAGGACTTTGTGCTCTCGCACTTTTAAAGCCTGACGACTCCTGTAAAAAATGTTTTAATTATATCAATCAACATGAGCACCAACGTTAATGGAGCAGCGTGTTGGAGCGCCCTGTTGCATGCGAAACTCTTTCTACCGCTTCACTGCAAGCAATAATATTGTGAGGATGGTAACTGAGCGGTAACATTTTTACAGCTTGTTACTGGTCAATGCCCTTTAAATATTAAGTAATGACATAATAATACAATACAATGAAACGTAGTTGCAGTGTTCCTGTTCGTATCCTTACCCCTTAGGGTCAAGGAGGTCCCGAACTTTTTCGTTGTAGATCTCCATGTAAGAAACCTCAACGGTGAAGCTCTCCTCCTCTCGCTGGTGCTGCACTGTGCGTTCGAACAGCGAGCTGCAGAGCCGTGGGATCAGACCAGGCTGGTCTGCCGATCCCATCATGGTATACGACTTTCCCGAGCCTACAAAACACACGCAAATACACATACCGCAATCTTACAATCAATTACGTTCACAGACATCCCTATTATTTTAGTCAACAACCTCTGGACCCCATAGGAAGCTAAAACAAACACGTGCACACAAACCATGCTAAAATTCATTTGAGACACAATAAATGCAAAATCATGATATTTAAGTTTGCTAATCAATTGATGGAAAAATGATCAGTTTGCTCGAAATGTCTAAAAATAATTCCAAATGTACACAAACATTGATGCAATAGAAATATCTTTAGAATTAGAATAAAATCTTAGCCAGCTGCTTCTTCTAATTATATTTTTTCATCTAAAAAATTAAGCTTTATTATATTTTTTCCACATAACATTTCTCCCACCTGAACATCTAACCAAGTAATAAAATGCCAGTTTATATTTGAAATTGTATTAGAGATCAATCAGGTCAGAACTCTTTCCATGCTTACGTACTGGCCTGGTTGTAAAACTTATTAAGACAGAACTGATACACCATTGGCATTGTGGGATACATGATGTGGTTGTGTTCGGAGCTTGTCTCACCGGTCTGCCCGTACGCAAAGATGCAGGCGTTGTAACCCTGGAATGCGTTGTGTAACAGACTCTCCCCGAGGCACTGGAACACTGTGTCTTGTCCTGCAAATACAGGATTAAAAAACACGTCAGTCCCTCAGAATATTACCGACATACAGATCGCCGATTTCCTGCTCTGAATGTTAGGTGCGATGTTTTTGTGCTATAAAACCTCTCTGAATTAGTGACGGTGGTACTGATAAATCATTTACAATCAGGAGGACTGCAGACCTGCCAACCCAGGAAAAGAATCATGGGTAATCTTTAGCACACACTATGTAGTTCTTTCTACAAATTTCTTGATTAAAGCTCGTCATAGAAATCAGACCCTAATGATCACGGTTGATCTGCTACAGAAAAGCACTGATTATTTTGTACTTATTTCAATTTGCTAGACATAAGGGGCAGGTGTGGGTGGATTCATGCCTATAGAGCAGTGGTCCCCAACCACCGGGCCGCGGACCGGCACCGGTCCGTGGGTCAATCGTTACCGGGCCGCACAGAAAGAATACATAACGTACATTATTTCCGTTTTATTTATTATCTGGTTGTGAACGATGTTTTATGATGGAACATTTTTGGTTTCTCTCCGCCACATCTGTCTATGAATCACTCTTGATGCATGTCAAGATGCTGTCACGTGCGGCAAACGGCTCGCTACGATTCCCGGTTCAGTAAGGGGATGACTCAGGCGCAGGCTGTGCTGAACAAGATCTTTTATTTAGCATCACACACCGGGACATCAACGTGACGTCCAGCTCAAGGCAAGCTGGAGTTTACAACGAACTGCACCAAGCTAGTCTCGGTGCGTTCCTTTTATCCTACTTCTAATTACCTCTTAACACAAAACAGCTGTCCCTGCTTAACTAGGCTGATCTAATTAAACCAACACAAACTCAGGCGTGTTTACAAAACAAGGCGTGGTGCTCAGTGTGCGAGTGTGTATGTGTGAACAGGGACGCATGTCAGACAAAACATAAACCTTAAACATAAACACACATGCCTACATGTTACAGATGCTTTGCTTCGGTCACATGTCGCACCTACATCCGCTACTTTCTTAAAGGGGCTGCTCCGGACGGTTACACATAATACATTATCGCTGAATTGAAACCTCCAAGCTAGCAAAATGAACGAAAAATAAAGTACAGTATTTGGAAAGTTTCGTTAATCGTAAAACATACCAGTTTTTATGCCGTCGTATCGTTTTTTTTCTTGTTGTTGTATTTATCAGCCACATCTAAAAAGGCGGTCCGTGAAAATATTGTCTAACATTAAACCGGTCCGTGGCGCAAAAAAGGTTGGGGACCGCTGCTATAGAGTACCGAGTCCTTCTAATCCTCTGGAGTCTGCCTTATCGCCCACGCCAAGAGCTCAGTATCAGTGCAAAAGACACAAAAAATACTCCCTCGATTTAAATCATACAGATAAGTGTTATACACCAATCAAAACGAAGTGAAGTGTCTATTTTTTTGTTTAAAAACTATGTTGGGCTTTTCACCAAATAAAAACGGCATGCGCGTTTTGCCGCACCTCTGTTAGCGGAGTCCAGTCTGAAACGCGTCGGAAAGTGAACTGTAACTTACTGAATAATTATCACACAACCATAAAACATACATCTACGGAAAGCTTAGAATGTACATTTTAAATGCTGTAAGTCGAAAACAAATAGTCTCAATTTATGTAATCTGTATGAAACCAACCAGAGATGCAGACACCAAGTTTCACTTCATTATCTTTAATGTGCTGCAGTAGCCCTGCCCCCAGCGCTAGTCACATGCTAAATCGTTTGGGCTTCACGTGAAGTCTTTTCACAGCATTCCACCTTGATGGGGGAAGATTACTTAGTGGGGGAGTGTTTTTTGTCTCCCCAAGCGTGAATCACAAATATTCATGACTAACAAACACGCATACAGCAGTGCGTACACAAAAAATCCCTTATAAAGTGTAAATTATATTGTAAAGTGTGTTATTATAGTGGTTAGAATGGCTTTCACATCATTTTGATATAAATATTCAGGCCTACAAGACTGATTACTCAAATCTCATATTACAAACTATTCAATACAAGGTTTATTATTCAGTTTATATTATAGCAAGGCCTTATTTCAGTAAACTTTTTTTTTGCAATACAGCACATTAGTTAATTTAATAATAATAATAGTTAATTTACATTCGGAGTTGTGGTTATGCAAAGATAAGGTATTAATACAAAGATTATCATTGGGGGAAAAAATATTCCTTGTGACCTTTTTTCAGTTGTCTTAAAGCATGTTAAATACAGTGTCTGAATATGTTTAAACTAGAAAAGTATTTTAAAAAAAAAATCCATACTAATCTGAAATGTGACTTAAAATCTCAGGCAGCTTCCAAAAGTGGATACTGCTTGAGTACTTTATTTGGATCTGAACTTACTTCTCAAACATTAAACAAGTAAGATTTATATAGTATGATTCTGGATAGTATGAATGATATTATCTGCCATGTGGATAGTCATGTGACATATGACATAACAGCGTGAACATTTTAAGTTGGATAATGTTTACATTAAAGTACAATTTAACCACAAGAAACTGTTTCTGTAACCCTGAACATTAATCTACTTTAAGAACTTGAAATGTGCTGCATCCCCACAACACCGTTATTGAATAGGACAAGCCATCTCTCCCGTGTGCTAATGGAAGAGTTAAGTGTCTTTGCATGCATACTTTTCAATCTGGGCAGAAGTAGTCTGGGTCCACTGTAGTAGTCAACTGGGTACATTACGTGTAATGTTTTTCCCAATACTATGAATCCAGACATACTACTCGCCTTGCATTCTGGTTTTGCATACTATATGTAGGGCGAATTCAGCCACAGCTTCAGTGTTTGAAACTGGCAATAATTTCCTGTGTCCAATGGTTCATGAAGCTGTTTGAAGTGTGACAGGGGTTTGGCAGATCTGACCGAGGAAATGACGTAAAAATACCTGCATACTTGTCTTTTTCGGATTCGTCCATGGTCCAGAAGCAGTAATCGTATGCAAATGCCTACAGGATATGAAAAAACGTCCAGAGGTTTAAAAGAACAGATTACAAGGTAAACATTACTACTGTGTTTATAGTAATGACGGAGATATAAAGTAGGATGCACTGAAGAGCACCATTAGATTAGATTACCTTGGGCTGACTCCTGAGGTAGGATTTTTCAACATGCCATCAGTGCACATACAGGGGGAGAAAATAAATCAAATCAGATAAATTTTGTTTATTTGCACTTTTTAACAAATAGACATTGTCTCAAAGCAGCATTACAGAATGAGAGAAAAGAAAAAAATAGTTTCGAGATTAATAATAATATTAATACAGACACTTCGTATCACACTTTAATATCAGACACTTAGGAGCACATTGAATATCACCCTTCATTCAGTACTGCAGTGAATATACTGAAAAAGAAACAGTAAACATCAAGAATCATTTCTCAATCAGGGAAGTAACATGCACTAGGACCCAGAAAGCTAAACCCATGGTCCAGGTCATCAGCTGTACTTTGCTCAGCAAACCTGACCGATCACTCTGCGAGAGAGCGAGCGAGAGAGGAGTGGACAGAGTAAACACATGCTGGGAGTTCTGACTCAGAGCTGTTCTACCACTTTATACGCAGCGCGCGTGCGCACACACATTTAATCACCCATGTTTAGATAATTACAGACATTTTACTAGGATTTTCACCATAACATTCAAATTAAATAAAAAGTCATAATATTGCATTTCGTTGTATTTTAGCTTTTATAAACATTGATTAGGGTGCTTTCACACCTATAGCAACTTCTTTTGTTCCTTTCTTCTCACGCTGAAAATGCTTTTTTCCAACTCGTATGCCTTTTTGCAAACAAATAAACAGCATCTATATTAGCGTGCAAACGCCCCGTTTACGGAGGACTAATTGCTCAATTTGTTTTTCACTTCTTTTTTTTTTTATGTAAAAATATATTAGAAAGAAACCTCCTGCTTTCTTAACCAAAACACACAATCTGAAAAAGCCAGTGAATCGAATGCAGAAAGAAAAAGTGTGTTTTGATTCCAGTGTGCCGAGGCTCAGCTGGTCGTTTAAAATCAGACCATGTCTCTGAGAGCTCTGTCGCCGGATAACAAGCGGAACGGCAGTGTCTCCAGTCATGCTGTAGAAAGAGCTGGAATATATTCGGCCCACTAAGGAGAGTTTTCAGTGCATGCAAAACTGACATGGTTTAAAAAAACTAAATAAAATAAAAACAAACTGGAAAACAAAAACAGGACAGACTGTGTAAACACAACAGTTCATCCAGTCAGTGTGGAGAGCGTACTGTTGGACCAGATCATTACAGGACTGTTATGTCTAAAAATTCATACATTTTAGGAACATACTATAAATATATACATTTTTTATTCATTTGTTTCATTTTTTCGTTTCATTCCAAACATGTCGATTTTATTTGAACGGACTCCCAGCTAAAGGTCAAATGGTGTGTTGATTTACTGACTTTGGAGGTACAGACTAGGGGTGGGAATCTCTAGGCACCTCACGCTTTAATTCCGATTCAGAGGGCTGCGATGCAATTATTATTTTCGATTATAGTGTAAATCGATACATATTTTGTTTAATGTGTACAATTTTCATGACAGATGACTTATGCTCTTCAGGATGTTAGAGGAAAATGATCAGCTCTGGAGAAGCACTGCACCCCAGAACACATCATTCTGCCCTGTGTTTGTATCTCACCCTGTTGTGTGTGTGGTCCTCCTTTATGTACATTTCAGGACAGGAAAGTCTGTAATAATTCAGGATCGCTTCTTAACATTCTGATCAGATTTATTATATTTTTTCCACTCTGATATCTGAACCAACATAT
>JAOUQX010000002.1:1890141-1901346 GCA_028566295.1 Liobagrus marginatus
ACACACACACACACACACACACACACACACACACACGTTTTGCTCAATTAGTGGGGTCATTCCATAGGTGTAAACGTTTTTAGGGTACAAATTGTACATTCTATCACCATTCTACTCCTACTCCTAAACCTACACATCACACATGCATCATGCATTTGTACATTTTTAATAAAGCATTGTTTCGTATGTTTTAAAGCTATTTTACTTATGGGGATTCATGAAATTTTCACCCAAAACATGCTTATGTCATAATACCAGTGTAATACCCATGTCATTATACACATTTGTGTCCTAATAAATTCATAAAACAAGTACACGCACGCACGCACGCACGCGCACACACACACATGGTCTTTTAAAGGTTCCTAATCATGCTCTAAATGCAGAAAAGGCCAGTTGAAAACCTAGAGTTGAAACAGGTTGTTTTCCTGTTTCTTCGTCTGAAGACTCGTGTGTTCAAAAAGTAGACGAACGCTGACATCTAGCGGTCATTAGAAAACGCGCTTAATATTTCCTTCTACGTATCAGAAACATTATGCATTAAACAGAATAAAGCATTTATGTATTTGATTTGACAACCAATATTTATGACTTGTTTGTTTTTATTGGTTTTACTGATGAACGCATTATATTACATACACAGAAATTAACCTAAATAATATAGTTTACTATTTCTTTTGTGGCTCAAAGTTTTTTCAATGTGGTTTTATCGTTTTAAGCCCCGATCAGCCAGAAGGCGTTTTCAGACCAGGGTTGATTTTAGGGGGGAAAGCAGTGAGCTGAGTTTTTTTTACCACTGAATCAGCTGTCACGTACCACGAGCGCTCACTGGTTTGTTGTTTCCATGAGTAGAGTTTAAAGACGTTCACCTGATATTAACATCGTTGTGCTTCTTCGTGTGTGACTGTACAGACGGATAGACTTTATTCTAGGATCAGTGTTGCCAGGTTTCACACCAAAATGCGCCCAGCCTAATCGCTACTCAAAACTAGCCCAAGCGTGTTTCAGCAACAACAATAACAAAAAACGTGTTCGGTGAAAAAAAAACACAGCAAAAGTGAGGTAAAATCCGCGTTTTGGCGGGGTTCAACTAGTAAAAATCACATTCCAGTGGCTAAATGTTGTGTTATTTGGGGTCGCTTCAACGCGCGGAAACAGTGCGGTTTGTAAAGTCGTACAGCTCGCAATAACCGCAACAACTTTCTCCTCCAACTTTCGTCATCACACTGGTAGTCCCGCCTCTCCATTCATTCGATTGGACAATGTTAAAAACCGGGAATGACGTCGCGCTTTTAAAAAGGCGCCTCACAGACGCGTTCTGTTTAACCGGGACTTTAAGTTTTTCTTTCACGCTACAGTTATTTAAGTTATTAAACACCTGCAAGTTGATTCAGAGGTCCTTTTTTACCCTTAAAGATACACTGCCCGTCCAAAAAAGTCACACATGATTATTTCGTTGTACCGCCTTTTGCTTTGATTACGGCACGCATTGGCATTAGCATCGTTTCGATAAGCTTCTGCCATGTTACAACATTTATATCCGTCCAGAGTTGCATTCTGGGGTTTTTTTTTTTACAAGATCTCCTATTAATAATGGGAGAGTCGGACTGCTGCGCAAAGTCTTCTCAGCACATCCCAAACATTGTCATGGGGTTAAGGTCTGGACTATGAGGTGGCCAATTCTAGTGTGGAAATGATGTCAAATTTGAGCCAGACGAATCCTGGCATTGTCATCTTGGAATTTGCCCATGCCATCACGAAGAATCAATCCATTGATGGAATAACCTGGTCATTTAGCATATCCAGGTAGTCAGCTGACCTCATTCTTTGGGCACATAACATTACTGAACCTCGACCTAACCAACTGCGCCAACCCCAGATCATAGCACTGCCCCCACAGGCTTGTACCGTAGGCACTAGGCATGATGGGTAATTCATCCGCCTCTCTTCTTACCCTGACGCTCCCATCAATCTGGAACATGGTAGATTCAACATTCAAGATTTATTGTTAAATTTGGACTCATCAGACCACATGGCCTTCTTCCATCGCTCCAGAGTCCAATCTTCATGCTCCCAAGCAAACGGAAGCCTTTTTTTTACCCAATTAGCTTCAATGATAAGTGGTTTTCTTAAGGATACACAGCTGTTTAGTCCCAATCCCTTGAGTTTCGTTCGAATTGCGGATATGCTTTTACTTTTACTATAAAACATTAGCCGTGAGTTCTAGTGTTATTTTTTTTTAACAAGTCATGATCATTAAAGATTGTTTTCGACCGCATTTCTTCCTCGAAGATGTTTCAAGTTTCAAAGTTTAAGTTTCAAAATGATGATGATGATGGTTCCCTACTATCCTAACAGTTTAAAATAATGCGTTGGACAGTTCTTAAACTAATTTTAAGAAAATCTCAACTTGTTTTTGCTTGATGACTGCCAATAATATGACCCTTCTGAAACAGATTAACATCTTTTCCACCGCCACAGGATGTGTCCCGACATTGTTGTTTAAGAAATGGGAAGCTACTGCAACACTGCAACAGTTAGTGTTAAATAGCTTGTTGCCAGCTGAAACATAATCACCCATGCAGTAATAAATCTAATAGGAGGCTCTTATTTGCTTAGGTAAATCCAGGTGGTGACTTTTTTATTTGGATGGGCAGTGCATTTAAAGATCTAATTTATTTACCTGGTTTTCTTTGTGTGAATAAAATAAGTAGAAAAACAACATGTTGGCTTCCATAGTCAGTGTATTGAAACATGAACATGAAAAGGACAAATTAAAAAAAGTAAATTTCCAGAGTCATTTCATGCAAGATACTGTACATGCTGTAAGTGTTTATATCAGACTTTGGTGAAAAAAGATCTACAAACATTCTTCAATTTTTTCATATCTGAAGAGTTGTTTCGGATTAACGCTGCAGAAAGACAACTGGATGCTTAAAACACAAACATAATCACAGTTTAGAAAGTCAACTTTTATCCCTCCATTAAATGCTTGGACCCAAAGTTATTATGAGCTTTTTTTTTTTTTTAACAATAATGTTTGTTTGTTGGGTTTCTTTTTCTCTCACTTTGAAAGAATTTTTTCTTTTGTTTGTGTGTACTTTTAAATTCACAGCAAACAAATTTACATCCAATTTAATTCTGTTTCTTTACACAAGTCAAAGTAGTGCAGTTGAGCAAGAACAATACAGAAGTTATCAGAAATACATGTTTAAAAAAAATTACATTTTGGAAGAAAAAAAAAAAAAAAAAAGACAAAGTTTTTAAAGGCGTACAATACAAACAAAATGGCGCAAAGACAATCGTCAGTGATTCCCAATACAAAGACTGGTCACAGTTTTATGATTCAAAAAACAACACTGTGATCAAAAATATCTCTGAGAGGAAACCAGGAAAACATGTTTCTTTTGTATGTATGATAGAAACAGTCGCATCATAACCGCAGTCACGGTTATTACAAAAAAGTTCAAATTTTAATGCAAAAACTTCTGCTTGATGTTATAAAACACAGGACCGCATGTTAGCTGGTATACATGGCATACATAATATCATACGTCAAGGCGTGGATGCTTTTAAAGCACTTCCATACAAATCACTTTCACCCTCGAGCTGCCGTTCGTTTCCTTTCCTGAAAAAAAAAAAAAACATTAAAAAACAGAAAGACGCTTCTGGAATGACTGCGAATCTCTCACAGTAAACAACGACCATCGGCGCCATGCAGTGTCAAAACCCGCTATTAACATCCCAGTCTTTATGCACACTATGGCTGCTGTGTGTGGAGCCCAAGACGACCATGGCAACCTCAGGAAGACTGACGAGTGATATGTGTGTGTGAGAGAGAGAGAGAGAGAGCGCGCGAGAGAGAGAGGCATGACGTGGGGTGGCGTGGATCAGTCCAAAGTCGAATCAGCGCAGACAAGAAAATGATGCACATTTACAGTAAAACGCCTCATACAAAATGTACAGAAAAAAATGTTGTTTCTCGGGTTTCCCTCCACCGCAGTGTAGCTGATGTCGGAAAAATCCTCCACCGTAGCTGATACACTTGCTCCATGTCCTCCTTCCTCTCCTTTTTCTTTTCTCTGGCTCGTATGTGGCTTAGCTCCACACTGGCTTCAGTCCAAAAATCTCTGGCAGGCTTTTTTCCAGCGACAAGCCGTACACCACTGATCCCGGTGCTCAATACCATACACCTTCCGGCACTTCTTCGCCTCGCCTCGAACCCTCCTATTAGAAGATGCATCGAGAAAATGTTTAATTACTAAGTTTTAGCGCCGCATTACACGCAAACAGAACACAATCCGTGCCTCAAATAATAATGTTATTCTTACTACTTGCATTTGTATCTGCTTTATTATCTTTAAATTTGATTGATTGATGATTAATTCATTCATTGTCTAGAGTTTATCCTGTTCAGAGTCGCGAGGGCGTTGGAAGCTAGCCCAGCTAACTTAGGGCATGAGGCGGGGTACACCCTGGCCAATCGCCAGTTAATCACAGGGCTAATCATATTTAAATTATTAAAAATATAAATATACTAAATGCATTTTTTTTTAAATGATTTATTCACGGTATCAAAGGTGAAAGGGAAGCGGTAAGGATGAAGAGGACGCACCGTGTTGCACAGTGGCTTCTCGGAGGTGAGACACTGGCGAGATGCAGAGGCCTGGAAGGGGTGTTGTTGTTCTGGAGCCACTGCTCTCCTACACTGACAGAACGCTGACGAAACGGAGTGGCCTGGATAGAAACACAAAACTCAGCACACGACCCGATACAGGTTTACATCAGTCGCAGTAACATGATGTTTGATCTCATACCCAGTTGTTCAAAAGGTGAAAATGATAAAAAGGTGGCCAAGATAATGTATGAAAAGTGTTTAACACAATAAATTATAACAATGTAAATACAGCACATATATTTATTTACAAGCTGAAGTAAACATAACACCGGCAGTTTGCTGATTTCTCCACTAGTTGTCACTGTTGTTGCAATAACGGAATGCGAACAGAAGCCATTCATTTACAGACTTCTTGAAAACAAGCTTTCTGTTGAACCCTTTTTTACTTCAGATTTTACCCTATGGCCTGCTTTATTTCCTAAACCCGCAGCACGCACACAAGTGCACGTCCACCCAACTCAGTCACAACTGAGTCACAGTGAGTCATTAACACAGAACTCGCTCAGCACTCTGGAGCACGTACTGAGCAAGTCCTTTTGACACTGTGGCGGAATTTCTCACTACGTTTCTAGTGAAAGGGTGAGCATGTGGAGAAGTGACTGACCTGTTTGCTTGGGTGTGCCAAGACGAGAGGTGTCCAGCGAGGCGGGGCAGGAACACACACTGCTTTACACGGTGTCACACCAACAGGAGGTGGAGCCTTGAGCCAAAAAATAAAAAGAACACAAACAAAGTGTAGTAGAGACTCGTTAGCAGTTATAGTTCTTGCTAAATAACCACAGGTTTCAAATATCATTCACAGGACACAATTATCCACGATCGTGCTAATATCATGATTCTCAGTCACCGTAGTCACCACAGAATAATATAGCCACACCCACTGGTCCACAGGTCATTTAACCTACCTGGTACGAGTGTTCGGAGTGGACTTGCCAGAAGTTGCTGGGGGCCGACTGGCTGAGCGGGCTGTGTTGCAGATGCTCCGGTGTTGAATCTCCAGATGATCGCCGATGGCTCGGACTGGAAGGTGAGACGCAGCCGGTTGGAAGCAAGGCCTGCTCCGCACCCTGGTAGACCTCCGTGTAATAGAAGTCTTCTTCTCTTTGGCAACGCTCCTGTTCACTCTGTCTGCTAGTAAAGAAGGCAACAGAGCAGTGAGAAGAAGCTCCGCATTTCAAAAGCTGCTCTGGATCACAGAGACTTTCGCAATGTTCTAGAACCTTCCTAAGAAATTACAGATATCAAAGCCATGCGGATAAACAAAAGATTAATGCTGAAGTTCTGGAACTTTCAGAGGACGTAAAGACTTACAGAAAATGATCGTGTTCCTGCTAAGGTCCTGGGCTTTCTTGAGGAATTAACGAGAACTAATCTTTCAGTGAATATATTTCTACTGACTTTTCAATGGAAACATGACTAATAGGAAAAAGGAAAGTAAGAAACCTTAAAGATGATGAACTGGTTTTTGTAGTGTTTTTCATCCTGTAATATGGGTCACTGACCAATTATAAACTCTGGTTCCTGGTACCTACTCTGATGCAGGATCTCTACAACCCTAGACAGGAATGAAAATGTGAGTTGTGAAAACGGTCTGTGCCTCACTCAATGACTTACCCCAGGTGAAGAGTGCGAATGTGGCGCTTCATGCCTACAATAGTGGTGAGGATCTTGCCGCAGTTTGGCCACAAGCACCGATATGCCATCTTCACTGAGTTCTGCATTAATTAAAGCATATAAAAATATCAGTTCATTTTACAACTTGTACAACTTGTTTTTTTTTGTTTACAAAAAAAAAACAAAAGAATCCTTGCAAGACCAACAGGAAGCAGTTACCTTGCGTTTCCTCGGCGCTGGTTCATCAAACATCTGATCCATCTCCATGTCCAGGCCATCGTCAACGGGAGGGCTGCGGTCTGCCTCTGCGTCAGGTGGAGACGCCGCAGGACTGCTGTTTCCATGGTCACAGCTCCAGTAACCGGCGTCAGACATTTCGTTAGCAGTCACATTTGATACTGAGAACATTCAAAATAAGCGTTTGTTTAAAAAAATATTTTTTCACAAAGTTTCACATTGTGAAGGAAGTCATGCCAAGAACCTGAAAGTCAGCTAACCTGGAGTTGGTTCTTCAGGAATGGGGCTTTGGATCATGGGGCTGCAGGACAGACTAGTCAGCACCATGGCAGCCATGATTTCATCCATGTCCGCGCTCTGTACGCTCCTGAACAGACAATCAGAGAAGATCACAACCAAGTTGAGACGTTTACACAGACATCCTCTTCGAGAACAGAACCAACCTTTTTGGCACGTCGATGGATGATGATATGGAGCGAGCGCCACTGCCTGCTGGGCTCATCCACACGTCCTCCAGTTTGCGGTGTACATGCTGATTGAGCTGCTGTAAGAATATGGAGACCTCGTTGTCCACATGGTTGTGCTGCTCCACAACTCCGGCCCTCTCCTGTCCACCACAATGCACATACACCTGAGATGCAAAATCAACATATAGGATCAAAATCTGATTCAAAAAACCTGATTAATGAAACATCATATGTCCAAGATTCCTAACTCATGCTCACCCGCTGTCCTGGGTACAATTTGAACCTGTAGACACCGTGGACTCCTGCTCCAATTCCAGGAGTTCCGTCGGTGTCTCCATGTCCTCCAATGTCCATAAGACCATCAGCTGCAACGTTGCACACCAAGGCTCCAAGAGGAGAGCGTTTCCCTAGCCTGCTCCTTGGTAGCACTGTCGCTGTTAGCACCTTCTCCATCGTTACTCCTGCGGGAGATCAGCTGCACCGGCAGAAAAGCTAAAGACAGGAAACATTTCCTTTGGTTGATCTTACACAAGCAAACCAGTCAATTTGTACAAAAAACTGACAAAACTTTAAGGTTTGGGATAACAGCAGGATAGATTGCAGTTTGTAAGGAGATGAGTCTCCAGTGTCAGAGCTTTCTAACGGTCAGAAGCAAAGAGTCATGAAAGGGATATTTATAGCTGCTATAATGTACATGATAATACAATCTGGCTGACTTCTTAAACACTCCACAACATTAAAAGCAACTCTAAACGGATAAAAAGTATGGCACGTTAATAAATAATACGTTGTAACCATTGGTGTGTGAAGAAGAGAAGCAGAAAACACTCCAGTGTGTGCTATTGTAGGAAAATGATCTACAACAAGTTTTGATTGTATTTCCCACTAACTCCTCTTCATCACACCACCTCGCCGACATATATTTTCCAAGAACAGCATAACACACTTCACCTAACCGCCTGCCAGTAAATAACTGACCGGGTTTGCTGTTTCCATTCCTAATATTAACAATAAAACGATGGGTTAGTAGCTCAATGGTTGTGGTATTTGACTGCTGATTAGAGGATTGTGGGTTCAATTCCCAGCATCGCAACTCTGCCACTGCTCGGCCCCCGAGCAAGGCCGTTAGCCCTCAACTGCTAAGTTGGATAAAAAATAGAAAACTAGGATAAATATAAGTCACTTTTGATTGATTAGGGTGACTGCCAAATGCCAGGAACGTAAATATAAATGAATGAACAAAGACCATTTACTCTACTGTATATAAAAATCATCTTTGCAGTGAACAGGTGACAAGACACGATTAGGTAAGAAGGGTGTAAAAATACTACAAAATGAAACAAAGCATAATGTATTTAAGATAATTGAAGTTTAAGTGTGTGTTCAAAACAACACTGATTACAGCTTGACACAGCAGACGCACGGACACTTACTTTCCAAGTCCCTCAAACACTACCACATGTTATGATGCAAAATGATCGTGTGTCATACCGTGACTCATCTATCAACCAAATGATAACCAGTCAAAGCCTGATAGTGACACCACCGTCCTATGATGGCCGTCCAGCACGCACATGAACCAACCCACAGAGCACTGGCACTAACCTCAGGGTTAAAGGTCATAACCCTTTCCTTCATCTCTGTTTGAACTTTTCCAGTAGAAGTAAAACCAGAGATCCTCAGAGCTCATCATGGGCTCCAACATGATGACACGCCCCCTATACATTCCCTGTCTGTCGTTCTGTTTCCACCATCACGGGTGCAATAATAACTACAGTAATAAGAAAGGATTAGACCCATTAGAATGAAAAGCCATGGGGAAACGTGATGCCAGCTGGTGTTAGGTTTCCACCATTCCAGTAAACGATGATTCACAACGGAATCTTCACAGAACTTCCAGCAGCATAGGAACAGCATTTCTGCTGTTGCACCAGGATTAAATCCTGCCAATGCTCTATAAAATCCCCTGAGTCTGATTTTTAATCAATGTTGCAGCAACAGCACCAAAACACACACCGTGCAAGCCACGAGATCCAGTGCAACAATAATGCACAATTTTTAATACACTTGCACAATGCACGGATATCACGCGCGCGCTCACTGACGTTGGCTCTCGCCGACGTCATCGATATGTATGAATGACGTCACGGCAATGCAGCAGCCTATAAAGACTCAGCTTATACTTGCCGTGTTTATTTGCGGCGGTTCCTCTGCTCCTACAGTTTAAAGATTCGTGCTTCATAGGCCATCTTATTTTACGTGCAACACACACGTACAACGTACAAACACACGCACGCGCGAGCTGATGTTTTTCTTTCTTTTTCTCGCAGTGTTTGAAGTCCACACTCGAATTTACGGAGCACGCGCTTGCCTTGCCAGTGTCGCCGAAGCCAAGCCCACCACACACTCTCGATCTTTCTACGTACTTTCCCTCAAAATAAAATACAAAAAACACACGAACTACTAATACGCGAACGCAATTCGCAAACGCAAACGCCTCGCTGCGCACGCATGCAGATCTATATAACATTTTAAAATAAACACGTATACATAAAGCGTACCTGCTTGTATTCTCCTCCAGCTCACACTCCCCCTCTATCTCCTTTTTTCAATCTGAACTTGCTCTGACGGGCTCCGACTCGCAAACCTATCCAAAAGCGCACTCCCCGGGCGCGTGACAAAACCCGCAACAGATTTGTAATGGAGCGCGAGCTGTAAGGCGAGCACCCAGTGGGCGTGTCACTAATTCGCTTCAGTTTACGGATTCCTTTGTAACAGGAAGCCTGCCACTTCAGAAGCTTTCAAATCACGTACACATTATGGATATGTCGATGAATTTCCTGTAACAGCAGCTCCGACATGATGCAGCTCGAGTTCCTTATAGTTTATATTGATAGCTCATTCGGAGGGACTTGTGTTGAAAAAGAATGTAATAATCTAAGACTAATAAAAGCTGTTGTTATATAACCATTGTTAAATATTAATATAACGTTTCATGTTAGACGTGTATGTGTGATTTCCCTTAACGTGCTACTTTCTGACTGCGTCAAATGCTTTTGGCACTATTTTTAGCATTTATTTATTAGTTTTGCATTCTGTCATGGAACTGGAATATGCCAGGAATTCAGCTATATTTAGACACATACAGTGCTCTTCATGTACAGCATTGGCCATTCGAAACATTTACATGAGTCTCCAATTGTCAGTGTTTTAAAGAGGAGCAGTTTTCTTAATAACAAGACAAGATCCTATTTTTGGGGATTTCCAGCCTCAGAGCTTTGTCCAGTTGTGTTTTATGCCGTATATAAAGTAAGCCATTTGTGTGCATAATTCTAAACATGGGTAAATCCCTAAGTAGTTTGTGTGGTTGGAGCCATACCCATTGAGGGGGTGTGTGTCTGTGTTGGGTTGTAGATGCCGGTTCTTATCAGTTCCTGGTTTTCTCAGTCTCTCTCTCCAGCTCTTGTAGTAAACAACCCAGCCATGTGGGCAGGATCTGAGCTGCGATTGGTTGAAAAGCGTTTCGTCGACCACACGCCCTAAAATCCTGACTTGTTTACGCCAGAATGGTGGCTAGGGTTGCCAGATTGTTGTAATTTCCAACCTTGATTTTAAAAAACAATTGTTTCTTCGTTTGTTTGTTGTTGTTTTTTTTTTGTCTTTTTTGTATTTACAAATATTCATGTAAAAAAAATGTGCTTATTTTGGCTTCTAATTTTTGTTTTATTGATTACTTCTCACTCATTATATACAACATCCACGTGTCAGAGCTTGCAGTTTGGCGCAGATTTGTAGTGCATAAAGGAGGAGTTTTAAGACTGAGAAAACAAGTCCATGCATTGTGGTAGTTCTGCGTGCAGGAGTTACTTGTTTAAGAATACATTAAAATCTGAAATGTTCAAATAACTAGCATAATGGCAGAATAATGGACATTTCCACTCACAAGTGCATGCTTTAGTAGTGACACAGAAGTCACTTGATTCACCATCTCTAGATCATTTTAAACTGTAATAATACAATGGCATATTTGTACTCGAATCCAACCAAGTTAATTACAATTTTACTTTGGTTACATGTTTAAATGCTCAAATGTTCAGATAAGCTGCAGTGAGATATGTGAAGTGTGCACAGGAAACAAGGAAGTGATTACATAACAGCGCCCTAGTATAGCTCAGTGCTGTTTCTAATCACACACACACACACACACAC
>JAOUQX010000002.1:1927069-1944630 GCA_028566295.1 Liobagrus marginatus
TACGAACGTTTCAGTGTAAGAGTAAAGTCCCGGAACGGATTAAATGCGTAAACCGAGGTACCACTGTACTTATAAATTGTTAAGGATCGTAACAACCTGGTATGCGATTTCAATTTGGAAAAAAACAATAAAAAAAATCGAACCTTGCTTTTTATTTTTTCTTCCCCTTTCTGCGTCACTCGTTATGCGAAATGTCGCTCGTTAAGGGAGCAATTTTTTCACAAATTTTTTTTGCCTCATGCGAATTACTCGTTATGAGAGGTTCCTCTGTATATAATTACACACACACACACACACACAACAAGACAGAGGTGAAGTGAGAAAGGGAGAGTGGGGAAAGGGATTGGGAGATGACCAGGAATCATAGGGAATCAAACTTGGGTCGCCTGTAGCGCAACAGCATCATGTAGACGTGAGGGCACTACCGACTGCATTATATTAATGTTTCGGCACATTACAAGGAGTTTTTCAAAGTTCTCGTGATGATGTGCGTTCATGCAGGGAAGTGGGTGAGTTGCAAAATAATCATTGCATCCTATTTTTTCTTGAAATGCCCTATTCATATTAGGTTCCATTTGATGTCTAGTCTAATTTTTTTCTACTTTATTGAAAAAAGCATTAGATTAATTTTACAATTTATTAAATCATTATCCTTTTAATAAACGATTCATTTCCTTCCTTTCAAAAATGTCCTAGCAAAAACAAAGTTTAAATGTCGTAACATTACGGCCATGGCTCCTTTGAAAATTTCATCCTCGTGCTCATCTAACGACAGACCAGTTTTTTGAAATTACAATCTCATGTTATCATTAAATTGAACTTCATATTAACTTCATTAAATTCCAAAGAGCCCACAGGTTGTTCAGATTTGTAAAAAAATAAATTTGGTGGGCGTAATCACCTTATCACTTTGACCAACTAATTATTCATTACATTTAACATTAACATTATATCGGGCTAAGCGGTAGCTCAGTGGTTAAGACATTGGACTGCTGATCAAGAGATCATGGGTTCAATTCCCAGCATTACCCAGCTGTTACTGCTAGCTCCCTGAGTAAGGTCCTTAACCCTACACTGCTCATGTGGATAAATGAGATTGTAGTCGCGTTGTGTAAGACCGTCTGCTAATGCCGGAAATGTAAATTACAAAGCTACTTGTTGTATTTCACTCAAGTCTCTAGTTTAATAACGTGATATATTTAATGCCTGGTGTATGGCATGTGGCATAGCTTTTACAGACCTGTCATTAAAGTGCGCAAAACTTGTTGAGGTTTCTTTTTCTGGAATATTTAAGCTTCACATAACTTATTTCTGTTAGTGTCTCATGCCTACATCTCAGATTATATTTGAAATGCTGGTGAATGAATGCTTTATTGTAATGTCTAGTGTTTAGTTTGTTTTTGCTTTTTAATGAGTAATATGTTATAGGATGGTGACTATCATGCTGCACGTGTTTGAAATTTTGTTGTTTTTCTCAGGCCAAGTACTTAGTATTTATAGAAAATTGTTTATAATAAAACTGAAAGTGACACGTGAATGTTTAAACGTTTGCTTTAATGAGTCAGTCCATAATCTTTGCTATGATTCAGTGGTAATGAATGTTTACAATCAAGGATTTCCAAATTTATTTTCCATTGATTGTGATCGATGAACTGTTATTCTGTTATTAATTATATGGATTGTTATTTCTGTTAGGTTATTAATTTGATTTAGAATCTAATGGCCCACATCACGGATTAGTTTCTGGATGAGATTTTAACAGCTGGGACAAGTTTTACTCTGTACTCAGTGTTGATGTGCTTGTTCATGAATATGAGCCTTTAGAGAATTGTTGCAGCAAAACCGTGGGAGAGCTTAGAAAAGTATGTAGTATTAATTGCTCGGGTTTGTGACAAATTGTGTGTGTGTGTGTGTGTGTGTGTGTGTGTGTGTGTGTGTGTGTGTGTGTGTGTGTAGGCAGTATCTCAATAACTGCGATTAAAAACTGTTTTGTATTATTTTGCATGAAGAATGCATGCATTGCAAATGTTTTCATTTTGCTTTATTTGTATTTATTTAGATTTACTTTTTATTTCATTTGTATTTGCAGACAGAAAAAGGTCCTTTATAACTCGGACATGAGCGTGCGTGAAAGAGTTTATTAAGTTAGCGCTTGTTTTTTTTAAATAGAAGTGTCGGTGTTTACTTTTTATAGTGTAAGAACTAACTGAGTAACTGATAAGCATATTCCATATAAATGTGTGATGCACGTTGCACTTTTCATTTCTTTTTCTGAAGTTTATTTACAAAGTGAAACATTAAGAGAAAACTGGGACATTGGTCCCAATTTTTTCTTTACCATGTTTTGTCAACTGCATGACCAATGCTGTAGGAAAGTACAGTTTTGAATCCGTAATTATCAGCGTAACAGATAACGATAACTTGTGATGCCCATAGTTACTGTATGTTGTACTGTATGATGTGCATGTGACCAATAAACTTAACTTTACTTACTTAGTTGACACTGTGCTGTTTGGAAAGTTGTTTAATTAAGAACTGGGTTAATTGTCCATGGAATACAGTGGCACAGTTTGACACCAGAGGCACATCTGCATTTCCTACAGAGTTAAATTTTACCAAGCCCATGCCTCTGAATGTCTTCTTTTATTTTTATTTTTTTTATTAATAGACGTGTGCGTGTGCGCGCGCGCGCGTAAATATGTAGTATCTTTTCTGTTTTGCAGTATTAAACATTTTGTTAATTAAATTTGTTTGGGAATAGGGGTGGGACATGATTTTTGAATATTTGTCTAGTTTATTTAATTTTAGAGTATCGAATAGGTTGTGTGAATATTATCCCCATGTTGCAGTGGTGATGTTTATATAACCAGAGGGTGGCGCCACCAATAATGCACCTAAAAGCTGTCAAAGATAACAGAAGAACATGTTTTTCTGTAGATGCCATTTGGTTCTGTATATTATATTGTTTTGGCACACTACACTGAATTTCTAAAAGTTCTGTAATGAATGAATCATCATACAGATTGACAGCATGAATAGGGGGGGGGGGTCTGCGATGCGGCTTTTCGAATAATACCCAGCTATCCTAAAATAATATTATTATTAACAACTTTCGCTTTAATCTCATTCTAATGTTAATTCATTTGGGGAATTTTATTTCACTTTTTAAAGAAAACGTTTGTGATGTATGTTTTTGAGTTATTTTAGGTAAATCATTTTTCTTCATATTGTTCTGTTTGAACATCTGAAATAACCTACTGTTTTAAATCCTGTTGCTAAATCGCTAATGATCCTGTAGTAATAAATCAATAATTATGCCAGTCATTAGCATAAACGGTATTTTTAAATGAACATAAATAGTTGGTGAACGTTTTCACATTGTGAAAATATGCCGGAATAAGGAAAATGGCTCTTATTTTGGTTTTGCATTTTCAAAACAGTCAAAAAACATGAGATGCAGTTTTTTCATTCATCATCTTTCAAAAGAGATAGCTCAGTGCTTAAGCTGTTGGACTGTTGTTCATGTTCAATTCCTAGGATCAACAAGCTGCTACTGCTGGGCCCCTGAGCAAGGCCCTTAACCCTCAACTGCTCAGTTGGATGAAGATAAAAGATAAATGCCAAATGCAAGAAATGTAAATGTGAAAACAGGGTGCAAGCCAGCCTGGAGTATTCATAGAGCAGGATATAAGTAGGAAATAAAATTGCTAGGTAATTAAAGTATCTTAATCCCAAATTAATAAGGCTGAAGATTTTCTGGGATTTCGTTTGTTAAATATGTTTATGTAATGTTCTGTAAACGGCTTTTATTGTTACCATTGTAGATATTCTTACAGACTTTGTGTTATTGCTGAGAGGCATGTGTGCGTGCTTGTGTATGTAATAACTTATCTTGCTTTTTTCCAGTTTTACAAACATGTGGTTCAGAGTGTGGAGAAGTTTATTCAGAAGGTCAGCAATCTTACATTGACTACATATTTTGTTGTAAAAACTCATTTATTAACCTTGACTCCTAATTGAAATGCTTCATTCTAAAAAAATTTATAGTGCAAGCCAGAGTACAAGGTCCCTGGTTTGTACGTTATCGACTCGATCGTGCGTCAGTCGCGACATCAGTTCGGCCAGGACAAGGACTTGTTTGCACCACGCTTTAGCAAGAACATCATTGGCACCTTCCAGAACCTCTACAGATGCCCTTCTGATGATAAGGTACATGCTCAGATGGGTTATAGACAGCTCCTTGCTTGTATGTATGATGTTCTCTGCCAAAAATTATATAAGTCTCGGGCTTGGAAATCACCAGAAAATATTAGCTATCATGTTCTAGTGTGTGAACATGTGTTTCATTTTGTTCAGAGCAAGATCGTCCGTGTGCTCAACCTATGGCAGAAGAACAGCGTGTTTAAAAGTGACATCATCCAGCCTTTACTGGACATGGCAGCGGGAATCCTGCCTCCAAGCATCACACCTGTCAGTGCAAGCAGCGCGCTTCCTGTTAACAACGCCACCCCTGGTTTGTCTCTCTTTTACACACAGACAAGCAAATAATATCTCAAAATCAGCTTTATTTATATATTTAAACATTTCAGATATGGAATGTGTTAATCCTGTTTCTCTTTGTAGTCCGTGTGTGTGAGGCATAAATAGACACAGAACCGTTTTATTAAACACAAAATAAATAATTAAACCTATGAGATCTGTGTAGATGTTTTCCTGATTCAGCTTACTGTATTTCTGAAAGGAATTGTTTTGTGCTTAATGAGTGTGTCCTCGTCTATCAGGTACTCCTGCTACTCCGGCAACTCCGGCCACCCTCATGCCCAGTTTACCAGACTGGGCCTCTCAGATCTCCAACTCTGACACCGTGGCAGCTGTAGCACAGATCCTGCAGAGCCCCCAAGGGCAGCAGGTCAGCCCCACTCCACTGTTTGCTTTACTCTTTAGTGTGTAATTATATATCGTTTGGGATCTTTGAGCTGGGTTGCACAGCCTTGATTGCTTGGCGAAGATGTGAAGAGCTGCTCTGGTTTCACTCTGCAATTAAGTGTAATGAAGCCTAATGGGTTCTGTAGGAGGTTCCAAAAAAATCCTTGGCTGCAAGTGTCAAAATCCCATCTGCTGTTTAGTCTTCACTGGTTGTTTTTAAATAGAAGAAACTCGGCTTCGTAATAATGTTAGATCCTTTTTTTTAATTATTATTACATTTTTCACAATGTTTGTTAACATAAGAGTAATATTATTATTTATAACTGTCCTTATTGTTTATAATAAAAGTTCCATCTGTCTTAACGCTGTCAAGCTGGCCTATTTAAACTCTTGTCAGAAAACATAACATTTTCTACTAATATTTAATTTTACATATAAATCTGTTGGGGTACAATATATCATTATAAATAATATTATTTATATATTAAAACTGCCTGCTGCAGCACATTCTTGAATGTATATAGCATGCATATAAATTTCACTGTCATACCAAAAAGATCCATTAGAAGGAGCTACATGTTAGGCAGCTTTATAGCCGACATCCCGAAGCTAAAAGAATAGAATATTTTTAAGCCCCTATTAATACATTAAATTGACATGAATACTTTTATATAACGTCCTTTACGCTCTGTTTTGCAGTTGCAGCAGTTGGTACAGAGTCTGCAGATGCAACAGCAGAAGCCTCAGCCTTCTCTCCTGCAGGCTCTGGATGCCGGGCTGGTAGTCCAGCTGCAGGCCTTGACCGCTCAGCTGACTGCGGCTGCAGCAGCCAACACACTTCCACTTGACCAGAGAGTCTCCTCTTTTAATAAGGTGAAGAACACACCCAGACCATTCTATCAGTGTCCTCTGTGACTGCTTCCTCTCGCACACAGACTTGGTTTTAACATCGTGCGTCCTCTTGCAGAAACTCTTGGGACAGTTTGACTTTGGTGGCGAGTCTGAACCCAGTGAGGATTCTAAAAAGGACACGACAGCATCTCAATTGTACGTAGTATTTTAAATCTCGTTCATCCATCCGTTTTGTGCACCTTTGAGCTCCATAATGGCATTGACAGGCAGGAAGGACGTATGAAGGTCTTTCTTTTTGTTTCAGGCCGATGGTTTCAGAGTCCATAAACAACTCACTCTTCCATCAGTTGGCTGATCAGCTCCAGCAGCAGAACCTTGAACAGTTTCAAAAACAAATTCTAGAGCACCAACAGCAACAGCAGAAGGTGATTACGGCTTTATACTATATTTATGTAGAGACTTTATACTGTATTAGAGACTGTATTAGACTGCATAACTTTCTGATGCAACATGAAAATGAAGCAGTACTTCATGCTTAAACTAGGACTCAAATTATACATTTTTTCCCTGTCATTCATTCCTCAGTCCATGGCTCTGGAGAGTCAGGAGAATATTTTCGGTCCTGAGAACTCAATCCCTTCATCACAGAGCAATGTCCAACAACAGCTTCAAGAACAGGAAGCCAAACTGGACGATTCTATCGACAACCAACAACAGGTAAAAACAAGTATGAAAATCTATGGTGTCTAAAGCAAATGACGTGTATTCCTGTTTCATTTATCACACATTCACTATAGTAAAAGGAAGCTGGACTATGCAGCAAAGAAATAAAATAGCAAATAATTTAAAAAAAATTGGAAAGCGTATTAAGGGTACAGGTAATTAGAAGGCTTTTTGTGCTTTTGTTGGTGTAGGACATGGACCTGGATGAGGGACAGGACACTGTAGATGAGGATATGTTTGAGTCTGATGAGAAAAAAACCAGCGGCACTCGGTCCAGAACACACTCTCGGTCTCGCTCCAGGTTAGACAAGCAGCCAGTAAATGTCAAAATGTAATATCATTTCGTCACGATACATGAGCGCTCATTTCACTTCTTACTGCAGGTCCCCAAAGAGGAGGAGGTCACGGTCACGCTCGGGGTCTCGAAAGCGGAAACACCGGAAAAGGTCACGCTCGAGGTCTAGAGACCGAAAAAGGAAATCCTCTCGTTCCTACTCCAGCGAGCGCCGAGCACGGGAGAGAGAAAAGGAGCGGCAGAAAAAAGGCCTTCCTCCCATCCGCTCCAAATTTCTTAGTGGTATGTTTGAGGAATATCCTTAGTCATGTGACATTATTTCAGCTAATTTAGGAAAAAATGTAATACCATTAATTTGCTTTAAGGAGTGTAAAAGCCTGAGGCTGTTATTTTAAAAAAAATTATTATTTGTTTCTTTTTCAGTTTGTAGCACTACATTGTGGGTGGGCCAAGTTGACAAGAAGGCCACGCAGCAAGACCTTACCAACCTTTTTGAAGAGTTTGGCCAGATTGAATCCATTAATGTAATTTGGACCTTGTCTTGTGGTTAGCTGTGTTTAATCATAAAAGCTGCAATTTTGCATTTAGTCCTGAATTCCTGCAGTCAGCAAGCTTTCAGGATAAAAATCAGTAAGATTTTATTGACTGAGTGTTGTTCTTGATACCAGCTTTTCTTCCTCTGTGTGTGCTTTTAGATGATTCCTCCCAGAGGATGTGCTTATATTTGCATGGTTCATCGACAGGACTCTTATCGCGCAAGACAGAAATTAAGCACCGGCTCGTTTAAAATCGGGGCAAAGGTTATAAAGGTTTGCATTCGTACACCACGTCGCTGTTATGTTTTCAATTTCAATTAATCAGAAGGTGTTCTTTAGTATTAAGCCTTAACATCTTGCATACTGATCCTGCTGGTTTGTGTGCAGATTGCGTGGGCCCTTAATAAAGGTGTTAAACAGGAGTACAAACAGTTCTGGGACGTCGATCTTGGCGTGACGTACATCCCCTGGGAGAAAGTCAAACTGGACGATCTAGACGGCTTTGCAGAAGGAGGCATGATAGACCAGGAAACGGTTAACAATGGTGAGAAAATGTTTACATTGTATATACACCTCTCTAGCTGTTGCGATAATTCCCCCTAACTCTGCTTTATTTGCTTTGACAGAATGGGAAGCTCAGAAGAACACGGAAGCATCTAAAGAACCCCAGGGTCAGCCGTTGTCTGCTGAGAGCAGTGTAGCCAGCACCTCGCAGAACGAAACCTTCACACAACCGGTTGCGATGATGCCTGTACAGGTGTGTAGTCAATTTGTTGTTTGTAATTTGTATAATTTACAATGCAAAAAATTTTACACACATTTACTTTTATTGTTCCCAAGATTCCAGTGGGGCCGGCGGTCCCTCCTGCTGGCTTGGTTCCTCCTGCTTTTCCGGTCACCATGACAATGCCACCACCAGGCTTTGGCCCCCCACCTCCCTTTCTCAGGGCAGGATTTAACACTACACAGCCTCCCCCAGGTGTGACTGCTTTCCCAGTTCTACACTTAGCTGAACATGTTAAGCATTAAGTTTAACTGGTTGCTTATTTATTGTGTTTATCTTTAGGTTTCATAACCACTTCTGGTGTAGCACCGTCTGCAGTCGGAGCACCGATGCGTAAGTTCTGCTTCATATGTAGTCTCTATAGGGTGCTAATTGAAACAGCTCCTAATTGGGACCGTTTTGTTTTCTGACAGCTCTTATACAACGTAATCAAGATGGCAACAAGGACTCAGCATTTGGAGCCATGCTCCCTCCAACGAGCACTATTCCGGCAAGCTTCATGCCCTCGGGAATGCCTGGAGCGGTATTCAACCCTGTGGGAGCACAAGCACAGCAAGCCAGCACTGACAAGACAGCTATGTCAGGAGAGAGTGTAGACACACCTAATGAAATGTCACTACAGGGTAAGAGTTAAGTGCGTATTGTTTGTATTGTGGCAAAATGATCAAGCTTGAAGTGTAACTTTTGCCATCACCTCTGTCTGTTCACAGGAATACAGAATGCAGTGCGCAGTGGGATGGGTTTATTGGGCATGCACCCTTCTGCATCTCTCTCTCACCCTCTCACTGGCCAGAGGATGCCTGGGCTGCTGCCCCTTGACTTGAGGCCAAATCTCCTTCAGGGAGCTGGGGCTCGTTTCTCTGTGCTCATGCAGCAAGGCCTGGCACAGCAAGCCAACAGTCTCCTGGATGCCTCGCTTCAAATGCGTGCCAGAGCTCCTTTCCCTCCAATGGAGCACTTTAATCGTGCTGAAGCGCCCTTCGTGAGGACCACCAATCCTGCAGCTCCTGCACAGGAAAATATAGACAAATCTAATAACAATACCCCCACTACTACAGACAGCGGAGGTCAACAAGAAGGAGATCAGGACTATCGTTTTCCGCCTCTGGAGAAACAGAGCACAGGCCTGCTAAGGACACCACCTCCTGAGATGAGGACAGAGCACACACCTGTTAGAGCGCCACTGCTGGAGAGACCTCCCAGAGCAGGCATGCACATTGAGGGCCGGGAAGGACCCGGGAGACGGGAGCCCACGCCGGGCCCTTTCAGAGCCGAGACGCGCTGGGGCGCGCCACGTGGGGACCTGGATGAGCGAGATATGAGAGGAATGTCAGCAGGCCCACCAAAGAGCTTTCCGGAGGATCTGGGGAATCCGAATTTCCAAAACCGGTTTGAGATGCGAGGCAACGGAGCAGGACCGGGCTGGAATCGTGGTGGCGGACCCTTCAATATGAACATGCATCAAGACTTTGATGATAGGCGTCCTCGGCCCTGGGAGAGGCAGAAGGACCGAGACGACCGGGATTTCCGCAGAGATCTAACTGACACCAGGCACAGGGAGCGAGACCGTGAACGAGGTCGAGATCGGAATCGGGAGCGAGACAGAGACAGAGAACGAGATACTGATAAGGAAAGAGAGCGGGAGCGTGGCGGCTGGGCACCTCTTAATCCCCAATCTCAACCGCTCCTCCCTCTACCCAGACTATCCCAACCACTGCTTCCTCTACCAACACCTCTGCTTCACCTGCATCAGTCTCAGCCCGAACCACATCCCAAACCTCTCCTGCAGCACGACCCACAACCCACAGGAAGACCAGCCGAATCGCAGTTGGATGCAAAGCCACCCCTGCAGCCACAGCCTGAAAAAGAGAGCACGGGTGAGCAAAAGAAGAAAGACACCTTTAGTGACCTTGGTCACGACTTGGACTTGAAACATGAAACTAACCCAGAACCTACAACCGAGTCATCCTGCCCCTCTCCGCCCGTACCCACAACAGAGCCCCAGAACGAAACGAAAGCCCTGGAAGTGTCTGCTTCCCCGCTCGTGGCTGCAGGTGGCAGACCAACTCCACTGAAGGAAGAAGCCGAGACTGGAACTGAACCTGAGCTAGTGAAAACGGACACTGAGGAAACATAATCGTCACTCAGTAGGTAAAAAGATTTTGTATAGTTGTCATCTCTGTACTTATTTCAAAACGGCATCCACAGGAGCTGCTCAGTTCTGTTGCCCAGAAAAAAACAAAAACAAAACCAGATCTTTCATGCCAGTTATGTACATCAGTTAGAATGCTCACAATAGAAGATTTCACTGGTAGGTGATATTTTAATGTTTTATTTTAATTTCCTTATTACATGTTTAGTTTTTTTTAAATGCATTCCCACTGTTTTAAAGCTAGGTTTTAAAATCCTTGGACTTTCCTCACCACAATGCCAAAATGATGTGTAGCTTCATTGTAATTTGGGGTGGGCATGGATCTGTGACCTTCCTATGGAAGAGTTTAAAGGACGCTGGCTTTTCCCCCCCTCTAAAGGATCAAATGCAAAATGCGTGGGCCTGTGGGTTGGGGTCGAGCGAAGGTGATTGGGGGGGGGGGGGGAATAAGCAGTCAAGGCCTGTTCTGTGTTTTGTTTTCCACCCTGCGGCTGTAGAGCTTAAAATGAATGAATGCCTTTGTGGTTTCCTAATGCTTGTTGTCTCTTAAGCAAATTATACGTACAGCCAATACAGTAAGAACAGTAATGCCGTTTCAGTTGCTTTTAAAAAGAAAACGCAAGAATTAAAAAAGTATGATGTACTATCCCCATCTTAAATGTCTGATTTTTCTTCATCACACTGCAGTGAATACATCGGCCCAGCCAGAAAAGGTCACAGGAGGGAACTGGATGTTAAGGGCACTCTGTTTAGTTTTAAATAAACATGTAAACATTTGATGGTTAAAAATGCTTTAGGACTGTATTTTCTGTGACGGAATTATGAACAAACACAGTGACTTGACCATGAGCTGAATACGGGCAGGTCTTGTGGGTTAAATGGGACTTTCTTCCTGTAGTGTGATGTCCATTTAATGTTATGTTTTTAATAAATGTCTTTAGGCTGTCTAAAAGCTGCTGCAAACACACACACACACACACACACACAAAATGGCTATATTTTACATGTGCACAACAGCCTCACAACATAATCAAACTGCTGTTTTGTCAGAAGATTTTCTGGAGGCTTCAGTCGGTAGCGACACACAGGGACCTTTATACACCACAACGCTGTCTGGAGTAGCACACAAACACTACTAATGAGCTTCAGCCTTTCTTTCAAACTGTATGTCTGTGTATCTATTGCTTTTTTTTGGCACAAACATGTTTACACACAAGAAAAATTGACATCTTGGAAAAGCTTTGGCCTTCCAGAGAAGATCTGCTATTTTAAACTCCATCACTCTTGGTTGCTTATATTGATCTAAAAACTAACATAAGATATTAAAGAAAAACATGGTGTCTAATGTCACGTGCTTAAAGAAGTTCTCGTATTAATTCTTGTAATCAGCTCCTCTTCTTTCATCTTACACAATTTGCATTCTGCTAATGTGAGTGACTATATAGGACCAAAGCCCGTTCAAATAGAAATGCTGTGCCCTTGTCCCTTCAAATCTAGGCCAGCTTTCATCATGCGGTGCAGAAAGTTTCGATCCATGTCTTTCATCTTTTTTGTCCTCATTGAGTATGTAGTGTAACTAACAATGTGGACACTGCAGTCGTGTCACAAGTCCCAAACAGACTCACAATCAGGAATTTCTAGACATAGTGTTGATTTCATTAGATGTGGAAGTGTACTAAATGAAGTCATGCATAATTACCACCCAAGAGTGTGTGGTAGGAGCATACTCTTCCCCTGTCCATCACGCTAGCCAATCGTGAACGTATGCGCAAGTCTTTGAGACTTGAGCTAAACATTTTCTATTGCCAGGTAGTTTTTGGCACTCCATCGAACCTTGTAGACCTCCTTTGGCATTTACACACTTCCTATCCCGTGAGGTGCGATGAGGTCGACTACACACAATCTGGAGATCTGGCTATCTTCTGCTGGGACAAAGGTGACTGCTGTATCTGTGAGGACACATGCTGCCTTCACTCATGACTGTTAGGGAATTGATAGAAATTTGAGAATTTCACCTCCTTCACACTTCTGTAATAACCAAAGTTCCAGTCTGTTCTCTAAACACAGCTCTCAGCAGGAACCTACTCCAAGCTGTTCTCCAGACCTCACACATACAGACTGAAAACACTTGTAGTTTGTTAGACATGTTGAGAGTTAACTTGGGAGCTAATAAAACTCTTGGAGGGGGAGCTATAAAAAGCATTTGTGAGGCGGTTTGTTGGGAATCATTTACACAGTCCAGTCACCGCAGACTTTACAAACGCAGCCTGCTACCTGGTTCTTTCTGGCAACCATTCCTGAATCATTAGCGCATGCCCAGGCTCCCGCCACAAGTTCGAATTAATCTCACTGTTCCTGAGAAAATTAGGCTTTATTTGCTTTGTAAAAGAGAGCCATATTAGAAACCTTTTTTTCAGGAAGCAAAGAACAGAACAATGATGTAAAAAAAAAAAAGCTAACTTGCAAATGGATCATTTTTTCAAAGAATGTTTCGTGAATCTTTTTGTTGTACCAATTCAAAAAGGAGCTCGGCATAGAAGTAATGGAATGGCGATGGGCTCAAAGTCCCAGAAGGCTTTGCAGCTGTGGAACTTGGGGGTGATGAGTTGGTGGTGTTGTAGGCGTTATTATCAAGAAAGTTAAAGCTTTGGCAGCTGACACTTGTGGAAGAGCTTGACCGACTAAAAATGTAAAGCGCTGCCACATCGTTATTTTTTTTTTTTTTTACATAAATGGAGGACTGGTAGCTCAGTGGTTAAGGTGTTGGACTGCTGATCCGAAGACCAGGGTTTGATGCCCAGCACTGCCAAGCTACCACATCTGGGCCCCTGAGCATGGCCCTTAACCGTCAACTGCTCAGTTGTAAGTTGCTCTGGATAAGCGCGTCTGCCAAATGCTGTAAATGTAAACGCACTGTAAACCGCATGGAAATCCATCAGCACTGTATTTTTTTGATACACCAAAATCTAGTATCTGAACTGCGAAAGTTGGTCCCAGCTTTTGATGCACATGTGGATTCTAAAGGTCAATATTCACATGGTTCAGGAGCTGATGACCTTCTGAGGTGATGTGCCATGTTTGTCCACTAGAGGTCACACACACCTCTCAGTGTGGTGTTAGCCATGCGGATACTGCACCATTCTTCCTCTCTGTACATTATCTTTGATATAGGATACGCTGCTTTGCATGAGTATATGTCCCTTTAACATTTTCATATTGTGCGGTTTTACATCATGGTAATGAAATAGAATAAATAAGAGTATATATGGTGTCATATCTAAATATGTCTACCGTTTCTGAAAGTCACAACATGGTCATGGTAACCAAGGAGCGGCTCAATTCAGGACAGTTATAGAAATAAAAAGAATATACATTCCTTGAAATATTCATTCATTAATTGTCCGGCACTTATCCTGTTCAGGGTCGCTGTAGTCTATCCCAACTAGCTTAGGGTGTGAGATGGGGTGCATCCTGTACAATCAGCAGTTAATCACAGGACTAACACTTAGAGACAGACAGCCATTCACACACACATTCACTCCTATGGATAATTTAGAATAACACATTCACCTATGTACAATCATGTGTTTGGAAGCAGGAGGAAACCAGAGTACCCGGGGAAAACCTGCACAAGCACGGGTAGAACATGCAAACTCTACACAGAAACACCCTGGGTGGGAATCGAACCCATTGACCTTCTTGCTGTGTGGCAGGAGTGTAAGCATGTCATGGATTTAATATGATGCTCCCACCATGCTTTTTTTGTCGGGTGATTTATTTATGGCTATTTGTGTAATTCATGACACTGTAGTTACAGATTGTAAAACAGCAAGATATAGAGATGTTACTGACTGTACATCTTTTGCTCTGCAGAATGTAATTGACTTTCTCGACCACCACAGAACAGATATAAACTGATGTTTGGTCCATTCCTGGCACCAACACGGTGCAAGTCTTGCAGGGTTTTTTAAAAACTGCCTCAGATTTTGTCTCTGATGATCCCAGGATCTTTGCTGTCGCCCTTTCGACGTGGAAAATTGAACTTCTGTTTATGGCATCAGTCAACTGTGTGATCAAATGTTTTATTGCAACCTTTTGGCTTTGGTGTGTTCACGCCCAACATTACTGCATCAAAAGGAATTAAAATTACACGGTTTAGGTTCCTGAGTGAGCAGAGGCAGGAATTAAACCCATCTTAGACAGAGAGAAGCAATGATGTTGGAAGGAAACTACTCCGTGTTAGCACACTCCTATTTTACCAAGCTTTGGTTTAAATTGTTCAATCTGTGAGAGATTTGTTCACTTCAGTTTGTTTTCATGGCTCAGAGTAGTGAATCTCTTTGTTTTTGCTCCACGGTGCAGTGACCAAGGGCAAGAAGTTGGTGTGTGTGTGTGTGTGCGCGCACGTGCGCTTCACAAAGATTTCAAAAAGAGCTCAGGAACAACACAGCAGGAGTGCATCGAATGAAAACACTGAATAATGTTAGCGGTCACTGATTGAAAGAAACAGGACAACGACGGAAGACAGATGAAGGAAACTGCTTTGCAAAATTTAAAGGACAAACAGACATTTCTGTATCATGCTTTCTTTTCCTGGTACACACACTACGCTTTTGAATTCATGTTTTGGCCATCTGTAGTGTAATGATAAAATGGACTGCAGACTGAACTTCTGACTCATAGTCTTTGCGTCGTTTCCATTTTTAACATTTTTGTTTGGTTCTTGCTTTAACACTAAACTGCATCATTGTGAATTCTGCCATCTTGCAATCGTGGCCATGTCACAAGTAGCGAGCCTAAAAAAAAAGTGCGTTTGTGTTTTGTTTATACTTAAGGGAATTCTGAGTCATTTTATCGAGACAGAATATCTGACTCATTAAAAAGCGGCGACTCTTTTGGCACCTACACGACTCGAGTCAAGTCCAGTTTTTCCTGTACAGATGTTCTTCATTGTCTAGCTGTGGCTGAAATCATTTAATAAAAGCATCCCACCCCATTGATCATTAGAACACACTAATTGGCAAAAAATATTATTATAAAATACTTGACATGAATACAAGTTTAAAGAGTCGATTTGTTCACTATCGACTCGGATGCATTTGCTTTGGAAAGTTGATTCATAGAGCGTGTGAAAGATACCTCACGATGAAGGCTTTCCTTTAGCCGTCTGTTTATAGCTCTTCATAGCGCACGGTAACACTCCCTCGGGTCTTTACACCTGGGTCTCTACCGTGACTCACCTCCGAGCTCTGTCGCTCTCATGCTGCTAAAACACATGTACCACCTCTGCCCTGAGGCTCAAAAGCATTTCCTGTTTGTTTTCAGACACTGAAATGCCTTTATGAAGTATATAACATCCCTTGAACATGCTGGACAAATACACACACCCACCCACAGAGAAATGTTTGTTCCTATGTGACTCTGAGATGTGTTCAGTTACACAGTGTATCGATTGTTCATTTCCTTTTTTCTAACAAAAGTTCCTGAAAGACCTTTTTGTATTTGGTTGCTTTCATGTTTTGCTGATGCTGTAAAATAACGAGGGACTTCCTGTTACTATGGAAACTTGATGTTTCTATAACTGCACATGTAGGAATGTTTTATTCTTTTTATATCAGAATTTTGCCCACTATTACAGTTCATATTGTCACAGCTATAAACATGCTTTCCCTCGCCAGCCGAAATTATATTCTGTCTTTAATGAGGGAAAAACTCAGTTCATGATGTTATCATGTCAAATGGCATTGCTGTTACAAAGCACTAACACTGGAGACTGGTTACATAAATATCAAAGTACAAGATATTTTTATTACTATTATTATTATTTAAGTTTTTATCTTTTTATGCGTCTTGTCATAAATCCCCATTGAACAGATTAGATGCAAATCTGGTTGTAGATTTCTCATAGCTGTAGCCATACAAATGTAGACCAGAGACCTGCACATTAACCGTGTTTGAATCACAAAAATTAAAGCCCATTTTGCACGACGTTAAGGAGCTCAGAGTGATATCCAGAACGTCAGCCATGACATTTAGCAGTGCTTTAGTCCTCTCCTCCCCTGTGGCTGCTCCAATCTGCTCAGCCAGTTTGCTGAATCAATATGCCCTCACGTACCGGAGTTAATTATTCAGCATCATGTTTATTAATGACGGCGGACATCTGTAGTCCCTCGCCTTGTCCAACCCCGGCAACCCGAGCAGCCCCACCACCATGACAGTAAAGACTAAAGTGTTAAATCCTGACTAGTCACCAGCCCTCTCCCCGCCTAGAGCCGACATTGGGACATTGCCACATTCTCTCTCCTATGACGGATGATGCTGATGGGAAATCAATCTTGCAGTTATTTATTTAATTTAATGTTTTCTTATTGCTGTTTTGCTCATTTTTGCCTGTCAGTGAGTGAAATGGGCTGGGACAATAATAATGCCACTTTCAGCACACCATCACGTGTCCTCAGCTATAGAAACATTACAGAGTAGAGTGCACAAGTCATTGTCCTAAACGTAGGGATGCCTATAGAGCACTCTACTTCTCATTGTTTTAATTATAGGGATGCCTCTAGGGCACTACAAGTCATTGTCAGAAATGCAAGGACACCCATGCGGCATTACATGTCATAGTCTTAAATGTAGGGACACATATCAGAAACTGCATGCATATAGGCTTAAAAGTTGAGAAGCCTATAGGGAACTACATGTCATAGTCTTAAATGCAGGGACACCTATATGACACTACATGCCATTGTCTTAAATGCAAGGACACCCATGCAGCATTACATGTCATAGTCTTAAATGTAGGAAAGCTTATAGGGCACAGCATGCAATAGTCTTAAATTTTGGGAAGCCTATAGGGCACTACATGTCAGTCTTAAATATAAGAATGCTCATAGGACACTGCCTGCCATAGTTTTAAATGTAGGGACACATATAAGAAACTGCATGCATATAGTCTTAAATTTTGGGAAGCTTATAGGGAACTACATGTCATAGTCTTAAATGCAGGGACACCTATATGACACTACATGCCATTGTCCTAAATGTAAGGAAGCCTATAGGGCACTACATCTTATTGTTTAAAATGTAGGGAATAATATTTCATTGTCTTTAATGTAAGGATACCTGTAGTGCACTATCATTTTCTTGGATGTAGAAAATTGTTTAAGCCTCAGTCACAACCCGCCGTACTTGCAAGTGCGTGCTGTCTACGTGCAAAAAGGTGGGCCAAATTCAGGGATCCGTGCGTGGTGAGTACCGCCTCCGTACGGATTTGGAGCACGCAGACACGCCGTAGCA
>JAOUQX010000002.1:1948188-1959306 GCA_028566295.1 Liobagrus marginatus
AGTTGGTTCTTTTCTTATCGCCATCCACGCTCTTCAGCGCAGCATGTTGCTGTCACGTGAAAGGACCGTGTGTGAACCCTTTGTTCAAAAGGTACAGTATATGTGACACATGGAAAGAAAAGGACCATGTACACCAAAACCATGTTGAAGAAAGCAGGAGGGCAACTGGATACTTTAAATCTCACTTACTTATTGCTGCAGCAAGTTTGGACTAGGAAACAGTAGCAAAATGGAAAAGAAGACAGCCATACTTTAAACATCTTACAGAAGTCATGACCATCCCAAACTGGTCAGTTGTTCCCATAACGGATTTCTTTTCAAAAACGTTGCTTTGCGAAATAAAAGTATTGAATGACAAATACATTTTTAAAATGATGGTAATGAAGGTAGCGCACCAAACGGCTGCCCCCTGCTCCCTGCTAAGCTGGGATATGCAGAAAAAAAACATTTCACTGCATGTATGTGTATGTGATAAGATCTGAATTTGAACAAAACTTGAATATATATATTCTCTTTTTTAAACGAAATAATTGATTTACTTTCTCAAAAAAAATTGCATTTGGATTTCTTTTGTATCGTTTTGTAGTTAAATCTATAAAGAGTTATACCCAATTCATCCAGACATACACACATTATATGGCCAAATGTAAGTGGACACCCTAGGAGCACCTGAACACAGAGCAGGGTGTTCAGCAAGTGCTGAAGGGCATAGCGCAAAGAAAAAATCTGATTTTATATTGAATCTTGTAAAATGCCTTCTCATCTCCTTCTCCCATTCCCCCGACCCCAGCTTTAAGCTTCCTAGTATATGGATATAAGTGGCATCTCAATATTAGTATAGGTGTGGTTGTCAGGATCTTCCTTTTGACCATATATCATATGTATCAATCTGTTAGGTCCTGTAATATCAGGCCACTGACAATAATTTTGTTATTTTAGCTGACTACTAACATATGCAATATATAGTTCAGATCACTGATTAAAATGCTCACTTAAAGAGAAATCTTTAATGTGCGCGTGTATATACAGCCCTGCCCCAAAAACCACCAGTTTTATAATGAACCAAAAGTAATTGGACAAACTAATCACTAGTCATTTATGCTACTTGAAACTTGAAACTCATGGACATTACTACACAGTGTGTTTCTTTCCGAAGCCAGGCCTTGTACTTGATGTTTTTCAGCTCCAGCGAGTAATCAGCAGTTAGATTAATAAATACTAGAGAACCAGCTTCATTGACTGGCATGCATGCTTATGCTTCCGATTATGCACTTCTCAATTCTTTCACGATACTCTTTCCATCATGTTAGTTCTAGATCTTTAATATGTTCATAAGCTGTTGAAGAATAAAAATATGGGCCTTTTAGCATTCATTCATTCATTGTCTACCGCTTATCCTGTTTAGACTCGTGGGGAATCGCTGGAATCTATCCCAGCTAACTTAGGGCGTGAGGTCGGGTACACCCTGGACAATTTCCAGTTAATTGCAGGGCTAACACTTCGAGACAGACAACCATTCACATTCACTCGTATGGACAATTTAGAGTAACGAGTTCAAATATGCCAAATCACATGTCTTTGGAGTACTCGGGGAAAACCCACGCAAGCACGGAGAGAACATGCAAACTCCACACAGAAAGACCCTTGGTAGGAATCAAACACATGACCTTGCTGTGAGACAGGCATGCTAACCCCTCTGCCACCGTGCCATATATGGGCCTTTTATTACTTTTTAAATGTTATCAGATCTTCATGATTTTGGGCTAACGTATAATTTTCTGTTACTAGCCTTTATCCAAAGATACACCTACCTCCTTTAGGGTTTTTAAAACAACACATTGTTCATTTGCCCAAATGAAATATTTCTCTTATCTTCCTTTAAGGTTCAGTTTGATTTTTCAGCTTAATGATGCTTGTTTTATTGCTAGGGACAACTATTTGAATTTCATACCCAAAAGTTAACAGTGATGTATATGTGTCTGGCCATTAAAACAGATGAGGCACTATTCCAATTACTATTGATCCCTTAATTAGGAAAACAATAAAAAAGCTATGATACACATGCAGACTCATACACATACATATATACACTGTACGTATGAATACGAGTATATAAACTCTGCATGTGTGCGTGTGTGTGTATAGTACTGTATTTACTGTACACTCACAGTATATATACACGCACAATGCATAAAAAGAAAAACAATCATTGTTCAGAGTTTGCCATGTACAAAAATGTTAACAAAATAAAACTTACAAACTTTTTCACCGTCAATGTGAAACTACAAAAAAAAGAAAAGGAAAAAAAAAACAATCAAATACCATGTAAAAAAGGGAAAAAGGTTATTATGGCTGTGTTCAGACATAAAATTTAATCTAACATTCAATATTAATAATTATAAACCTCATATATTAAGCATTTAGTAGTTAGTAATCTGGAAATGGAAAGGTATATTATCTTTCAGCATGATGATAAACCAAATAACACATCGATTTTATTGGCCACAAAAATGATTGGATTACACAAAAGATTCATTGTTTTAGAATGACCTAGCAAGAGCTCAGCCCTGAACTAAAAATCTGTGGGGTGACACAGGAGATGTCCACATATACAGTGGGGCAAAAAAGTATTTAGTCAGCCACCAATTGTGCAAGTTCTCCCACTTAAAAAGACGAGTCAGTCTTGTAATTGTCATCATAGGTAGACCTCAACTATGAGAGACAAAATGAGAAAACAAATCCAGACAAACACCATTGGCTGATTTGGAAAGAATTTATTTGCAGATTACGGTGGAAAATAAGTATTTGGCCAACATCAAACGTTCATCTCAATACTTTGTTATATATCCTTTGTTGGCAATGACAGAGGTCAGACATTTACTGTAAGTCTTCACAAGGTTGGCACACACTGTTGCTGGTATGTTGGCCCATTCCTCCATGCAGATATTCTTAAGAGCAGTGATGTTTTGGGGCTGTTGCTGGGCAACACGGACTTTCAACTCCCTCCAAAGGTTTTCTATGGGGTTGAGATCTGGAGACTGGCTAGGCCACTCCAGGACCTTGAAATGCTTCTTACGAAGCCACTCCTTCGTTGCCCGGGCGGTATGTTTGGGATCATTGTCATGTTGAAAGACCCAGCCACGTTTCATCTTCAATGCCCTTGCTGATGGAAGGAGGTTTGCACTCAAAATCTCACGATACATGGCCCCATTCATTCTGTCCTGTACACGGATCAGTCGTCCTGGTCCCTTTGCAGAGAAACAGCCCCAAAGCATGATGTTGCCACCCCCATGCTTCACAGTAGGTATGGTGTTCTTTGGATGCAACTCGACATTCTCTCTCCTCCAAACACGACGAGTTGTGTAGCTACCAAACAGTTCTATTTTGGTTTCATCTGACCATATGCAGTCCAATAGAAGACACTAGGGTATGTTACCCTAGCAATTTGGAGTCTCGGTCACAATCTCTCTAGTGCCAACAACAGGTCATATTCACTCATGTTTATGATCATAACCTTTGACTCGTAGGGCCAAAAACAAAAGTCTTTTTTCGTCTGATTTATTTCCTCACTCAGTTTTAAAATCCTCCTATGACATCATTTATCCTAAATATTGTCCTATATTTTATTTTATTGTCCTAATATATTGTGTCTGTGTGTGTGTATATATATATATATATATATGTATGTATATATATATATGTGTGTATAATGTGTGTGTGTGACATGGTGTGTCACAAATAGCAAGTATAAGCACACAAGGTACTAAAGTAAAAAATACATTTCTTAGTGCACGCCAAGAAGCGAATGAAAGCAGCACATGGACTTATGGAACACATATTATGAACATGACTGTTCCTTAGGAATTGCAATTAGTCTGTGTGAGTTTCACGCACAAGTAGTTCACACACCCTGCTGACATTTTACTATACTTGAACTGTGGCAAAGTTTATTTTGAATGATAGTAAAATTCTAACACTGATGGCTTTAATTTTTAAACACTTCCCTCTGAACTTTTATCACAGCTCTTGTAGTGATTGGGACATTTATTATCTCTATTTATTTTTTTATTTACAATTCCTTAACATCTCTTTAGTATTATTGTAACCTAATGTTGTATTCTTTTGTTTCTGGTCTCTTGTGCTTTGTAATTCAAGGCACTAAAATAGCCTCGATCTGCCCCTGAGCTAAAACTCTATTTTATTTCTTAGGTTATAAATAATTTCTGCACAACCTAAAATATTGAAACATTCCTACTCTGTTGGATATTTCAGTAAATTTATTTTCACTTCCTAATCCTAACCTTTTTGGGGTTTTTTCGTCTTACGGGAATATAAAATACTTAAGCAGGACAGGAAGTAACGGCTTGTGTAACCCATCATAAGGGTAAAAACATACAAAAACTGGACACCAATGTTATTTTCTTTGCACAGATCACGAACAGCCAAAAACTTTGGAGTGACAGTGAATCAGTGAACAGAGATTTCATGTGTATTTGATTTTGAAATCTCCCAATATTCAAACGTTAAGAGGCTCGTAAAGTAGAAGCAGATCGATGTGACTTTCTCCATAGCTGTGTTTTGTGTAACAGTCTAATAGGTGTTTATTTTTCCATTGCATAACTTTCACAGTGGGATTAGCTCTTTTTCCTGAGAGGTGGCGCTTATGATTACAGCTCTGATTACAGATTTTGCGTCTTATACGCCGGGTACAGAAAATACCGGTTGAAGAAGTCGCCAAAAACACGTTAAAAAGCCTACCGTGTGCTCGGCAATGCTGTATACAGTGCACGCAGCTCAACCAATCCTGGTGCCGATGCACTCTGTTGCTGAATGAAGCTCGGATTGCAGCGTCGCAGGATGTCACAGCCTCTCCCGTGTACTATATATACTACTTCTATTACTACCGTATTGGCCTGGATATAGCAAATATAAATGTAATAGTAGTCTTATATTGCGAGTATAGCACAAAACCCAAGTTTTCACTGGAAAAATGGGGGGGGGGTCTTATTTGCCTTATTTTCTTATTTGAGAATACAGTATGTATTTTGATATTTTTTTGTTATCGTCACCATCATTTGCATGCCTCCTGTTTTCCCTGTTTGGTGTGAGGTCAGAGGGAAAAGGGCTATATGGTGTATGGCATTTGACCTTTTGGGATGCCGATGGGGAGTATGGTGAAACTTAAAAAAAAATTATCCTTTTTAAAAAAATTAACCACGCTCACGTTATTAGCATGTTATGAACAGATGTTTAATGATTAATTTTAGTTTATAGTTTGTGTATAACAAATTTGTTATTGTTCATGAAAGCATTTAAAGCCAATTAATGAATTGAATAAATTGAATGACATGTGAAGGAACTGTGTGTGTGTGTGATCCAAATCAGGCACATTTTCTAAGGCATTGGAACAAATCATAATACCCATTACCAGTAAAAGTGGGAGGAGTTAATCTGGAGGTTTTGGTGAATGGGGGAGGTGACAGGAGATAAGAGACGCCATATTTCCATTTAGGGATTAAAGTATTCCTAATGCAGCAAGTTTGTATTCGAGCCAATACTATTAAGCCTACTGAAAATACATAGAATGTGATGGAGATATTTCAGTGCTAAATTCAGTGTTGTCACTTTTAAACATTTACACATCCTCACAACACACCTCAATCCAAAATCAGTAGTTGTTATTAATGGGAGTCTCTTCTGTCCACATTATTAATGACTTCTCAGATTTTGATGAACCCCTTGCTGTGTGTATTTCAGAGTGTGGAGACCGTGTTTGCACTCTATCGCTCCTTTGAGGAGGGTTCCGGAGGACTGATGGAGGTCCAGGAGATGGGGGGACCGGGTGCCAGCCTGCTCAGACCCTGTCCACGACACATATCTGTCACCGAGAGACTCCGCAAAGTCGTGCAGGAATTAGTGAACACCGAGAAATCCTACGTCAAGGTGAATCTGAAGATCAGAAGCAGAGATGACGGAAACATATCGAGTTGTTTTTGACACAACTAGTTAACCGAGGCTTAATTAAGGTCAATCAGGCAGACGCTTATTAAATTGTTTGCAGATTGTGTAGAAACGATGTATAAATGTGCGAGTCAGTTTACGAGCTGCAGCCGCTGCAGGAGGATGAGTGTGTTCCAGCAATTTTGCCGTGATGTGCTGCGTTGGCTCTGCTGTGCTGTAATAAATCAGCCTAATGAGAATATTCCGCTTAATATAGCGACTGCCTGCCAACGCTTTAACACACAGCGTAGGCGTGGGTGAGACAAGATTCCGTTACAGTGTTTTTGCCCCTGGCTGAAACAAACGATGTGGAAAGTGGGCTATGGAATTAAACGTACAAATCTGTTTCATTTCTGTTAAACACAAACATAAGGAGAACTACGCACTAAATTTCTGTATCTTTCCATGGTCTCTCAGGATCTGAGCTGCTTGTTTGAGATCTACCTGAAGCCCCTGCAGAAGGAGACGTTCCTCACACAGGATGAGGTAAAACCAAACATGAATTTAAGCTCTGAAGTGTTGTGTTCCTGACCCCGGTCCTCTCCAGTTGGTTGTGACTAGTGCACCTTGCCCATCTCTCCAGTCCGGTTCAGCATTACAAATGCTAGGCATTAGCATTAAAGAGCCATTAATGCGCTAGGACGTGCCCTTGTACAAAGTGAACGAGCCGAGAAAAAGCAGAGTGGTTAAGTAGCACTGCTCTGGAGAATGTGACTAAGAGATAAACATTAAATACTAAATGTCAGTGTGTTTACACACACTCCCATAGACCACAGCACTGGATAATCATTTATTCGGATTGGACACATGTTGTGTTGGTTTATCTGGTGTTCCTGTGACTCCACAACATCCTCCATCCTGACTAGGATAAAGCTCTTATTGATGATATATTAACCATTAACCCTGGAGGAACCACGCCCCCCTTTTTAACCCTTTAAAACATACGGGCGCACCTGCCAGAAACTGTTGCATGTCTCTAAGTCACTACACACTGAAACCAAAAATGGTACCACAATACTCTGGTGGCATTTTTCTATGGCAGGTCTTAAAGGGTTAAATGAATTGCTCCAGCTCTTTGTTTTTATTCCCCAAAATAGCTTAGTTTGTTTTCTTCTGTGACATTTTCGTTGCTAATCTTTTTTCCATTCATTTATGTATTTTTAAATTGTAGCTTTTTGTGAGGAATAACAAGGCTGTTGTTTTGTCGTCTCCTTCCAGATGGAGAGCTTGTTTGGGAGTCTGCCCGAGATGCTGGACTTCCAGAAGGTGTTTCTTCAAACCCTTGAGGAGAGGATCGCCTCGACTCCGGATTTCAGCACGCTGCAGACCCCTGGGCAATTCAGGGTATGTCCTCCATCCTTCGTCTCCTGTTGCGAGTGGTAGTGGGCGTGGCCTGTTCAACCATTTTTAGTTCAGACAGGAAAAACAAGCAGCTTAAAAGCATACAGCTGGACTAATTTAAAACCAATTAAATGATGCACTAATTGCGCCTTGCTTAAATTACAATTTAATTTGTCCTCAGAAAGTCTCCATAAACATTTAACAAGTCGTAGATGATAAAACAGGAAATATAGGGAATAAGATTACCTTTCATTTTTGCCGAGGTTAATGTAGGATAGTAAACTCTATATGTGCCATAGGATCAGGCAGAGGAATCTTTTGAGCCAGCTGTTTGTATTTGGTGGTACCTGGAAAAAAACTATTCAAGCGTTTTGTTCTAGTGATGTCTTCAGTGTGATTATAAACATGAGGGATACATGAATAGATTTTCTCCTCACTATTTAGTGCTTTACAATTATCTTTTTTTGTTCTGATTTCAACATCCTATGTGAACGTGATTATTAAGCCGTCATGGTTTATTCTTTTTTCTCTCCGTTCGTCCTCCTTTATTGTACAGAAGCTGCTGTTTTCTCTCGGTGGATCGTTCCTCTACTACGCTGATCACTTCAAACTCTACAGCGGCTTTTGTGCGAACCACATCAAGGTCCAGAAGGTTCTGGAAAGAGGTACATCCGAATCTGCTTAACATTCCGACCAGCTCATCAAATTGTGTAGTTTGTGTGAAGAACTGCACATTAAAGAGTGGAATTTGAGACTAATAATATTGAGAGGTTAAACGTGCTGATGATTTATGCATCTGCAATGCGGTTAATCTGCAGCCTTAATTGTTCTCAGTTCCTTTTAATTATTTTTAGGCTCCCAAGTTCTACTAGCAGCTTTAAACGATATTTTGTCCTCAGGTCTGATCTATAATAGGGCCCCAATCGTTAAAACCGAACCGTACATTAAAAAAACCACCTTGTAGAATGTAACTAAATATAGCTGGACTAATGTGTGCAACATTGGCCTGGTTTTAGTCTCGGGCAGGCTGCCCAGTGGAAAATGAATGAAACCCCAACGTGTCCAATTCGTCCCATTACAGGATCACAGCAGCAGTTTTGGACAAAGATGGGGGTTTAATGTGTGAGCAACAACCTGGAGCTCGGTCATGAACTGAAAAATTGAAAAGAGAAAAGATCGCTTGGTTGAAAGAACCAAGTCAGGAAAAGTGTGTGCCGCAGAGCAGCATATAACTAGCTATATAACTTTAGCAGTTATAGAACGAGAACACTATAAATGCTATACAAAGACATTTTGCAGATGAACCAGTTATGCTACGCATTTATTTTAATCATTGTCGCAGCACGAGCCAGATGTGATACATTAATTAATCCTATGCTGGTGTAATAGACCAACGTTCGTGTGTGTGTGTGTGTGTGTGTGAGTGATACACACACTACTATCCTGAGCTGAGCGTGTGTGTCGGCAGTGTTGTAATTACTCTCTCACACACTGTGTCTGTTGTACTCATGTAGGGATTTATTTATTTATTTTTCCCTATGTGTTAATTGCCTGCCAATTTCTCTCCGATACGTGAGAAGTCGTAGTGCGAGTGCTTCGGTAATGGCTCTTACTGTCTCTGATACTCGACACGTTGCGTGGGGACGAGCCGCACACGCTGCAACGCTGCTTCGCTCTCACCTCTGTTCAGCTGCAGTAACTATTTTTACTGCAGTGGTCATAAAAAAAAAGATGTAAAAAAAAGTTTGGGGGTGGAGGGGTGACCGAGACTGATGTGTGGCATGATGGGTACAACACTATTTTTTATTATGTAAACTCTTGCCTGTGCAGCTAAAACGGATCGGACCTTTAAGGAGTTCCTGGACGCCAGGAATCCCACCAAGCAGCACTCGAATACGCTCGAGTCCTATCTAATCAAACCAGTGCAGAGAGTGTTAAAGTACCCGCTACTGCTGCGAGAGCTGGTGTCTCTGACCGATGCAGACAGCGAGGAGCACTATCACCTCACAGGTACACACACACACACACTTTCAACACAAGTGCTCTTTCGTTACATATTAACAGAATGATTCCTTTTGCATATTCCACAATGTACACACTCGGTTACAGGGGCCTTGAAGGCAATGGAAAAAGTAGCCAGCCATATCAACGAGATGCAGAAGATCTACGAAGACTACGGCGCTGTGTTTGACCAGCTGGTGGCAGAACAAAGCGGTTCTGAAAAAGAGGTACCGGCCTTACACAATCCTTAATGAAGAGTAATGTTGTCACGGTGTTGTAACGGCTACAGCCGGCCTCACGTTCTCTCTCGCTCTCTAAAATCCCTGCGGATGAGCTGTTTCTATAGAAACGGTAATATATTAGAATGAGTGCATGAATGTAAACCTGTGCTATGGGGAGAGGTGCTGTTAAAAATAAATAAATAAATAAATAAATAAGCCACCCCTAATATTTGAGGATTAGTAGCCAGGTTTGGTTTACATCATATTTGCAGTGAATATGATCATTACCGCACATTGTTTAGTGTACATACAGTATCTGTGTTGCGTGGTACTGCGCTGCTCATTTGCATATTGTATGTGATTGGTCCAAAAATCTTGGTCCTGTTTCGTGACAGCACAGTGTTTATAGCTCAGACACCGAGGATGTTTGTCCAGAAGTACGAAAGTTCTCGATATGTGAAAAAGTCTGATTTTATTCCCAGTTTTAAAATGCTTTGTCCCAAACAGCAGGAAATCCACATCAGCCATTGATATGAATTGAACATATTATTGTTTGTGAGATCGTTGTGTTTCTGTCTCTCAGGTCACTGAGATTTCCATGGGAGAGTTTCTTATGCATACCTCAGTGATGTGGCTAAACCCGTTTCCGTCTCTGGGCCGCATGAAGAGGGAGCTGGAATTGACTGTGTTTGGTGAGTAGCTGTTTACACGCACAAGTGATGGGCAACACATGGCCCTTAACTTACTATGCCTGTCCTCCCCAATGCTGATTACATGGAACACGCTAGTCAATCAGAAGCTGGAAGATACCACGGTCTTTCCCCACTACACCCTCATGCGAGATGGTATCGTACACCTTCTAATGGACTGAGCACATCTGATCTATGTAATCAGTAATGGGTACGAAAGAGGTAGTTGGGAAAACAAGCAGGACAAAAGAACTCGAGGAAACATGGGTGTTACTCGCCACTGACAAACACACACTCAAGCTTTTTTAATATTTACGAGACACTAGATAATGACCACTTTACTAGACCAAAAAGTGCAAACATTTCATGTCATTGCATGAGGGAGGCCCCGCCGTTTACGGTTTTGCCACTTCGGTTCTAATAGGTATGTGTTTGGCACATACAACAAGATGGCATTAAGTGCGGCCAAGTGTAACGGTCTGATGTATATTTTTCATTATAAATTCATTAAGGATCATTGTATAGTGGTGGATGTCAGCTGGCGTCCTTTCTTTATTTAATACCATTTGGTAGTTCCATGCTGGAGCTGCATACTGATGTCGTGTGTGTGTGTGAGACTGGATTAAGTAGCCCTTGCTACATTATGCTTCAAACGCAGAAATTCTGCTATACTACGGAAACTGACTTAAATACACATTTTCTGACGGTTCGGTTTTTCCAAAAGTTTTCCGACCGTCCAACAGAATTCCGCACATACCTATTCTCCAGACCCAAGGCAGATTTTAGTTTTCTTTGTTTTAAATGTAATAATTAAATCAGCATGTAAAAGAAAGGCTTTAAAACATCTCATATTCTGAAGTATATTA
>JAOUQX010000002.1:1959406-1970450 GCA_028566295.1 Liobagrus marginatus
GCGCGCGCATGTGTGACAGAACGCTCCACGCGCTGCCCATTTGCACAGAGACCAGGACCTCTTTAAATTCCGCTGGCTCGTTCCTCACTCGGCACTGCAGGTCAGACTGGGCAACACGGCAGGTACGACAACCTTCACCACAACACACTAATTACACACACCAGCACTGTTGGCTTCTGATTGGTCAGACAAATTTTCTGCAAATTACCCAATTCGATTATGGTGTTTGTATAACACTGATCAGAAAATGTGTAATTGTTGCTTTCTCTGTAAGAACATTTAGGGAAGGAGTCCCCAGTGTTAGCACTTAAGAACTTTTAATAGTTCCTGTCTATAACTAAATCATTACTCAGATATTCAGACAACACTAATTTATTGTAACTTTAAACATAAATAGTAATTGCCATTCTAAATAGCTGTTATCTAAGAGGAATAAAACACTTGTAGATTCTCTGCTATAGGGAAAATTCTTTAGGCTGAAAACGGAATCATATTTTCTGAGTGATTTTTTTTTTTTGTTTTGTTTTTTTTACTAGAACACGATTTATATAACTTACGCAAGTCGTAATAGTTACTCTCCACTCTGAAATCTGATGTTGGGAAACCAAAAACATCTTTGAAGAAGCATGACAATCGTGACACTTTATTTCAAAGAAAATTCACAATTTTCACGTTCAGTTAAAAAAAAAAAGGGAAATAATACACACTTTAGTAGTTGCTGCATTTCCGTGGCTAACTGTTTATGTATTGAGTATGCATTGGGAACAGGAAGTCGTTAAGAATTTGGCACTAATGTCTGTTCAGTGGCTAACTTTAAGGTGGCTGACAAAAACAAAATGCAATAATGACTATAAATTGATTCTCACGTTTTTGTTGCACACAGAAAGTAACTGCGTTTGGGAGCTGATCCACACCAAATCCCAGCTGGAGGGTCGGCCTGAGACGGTGTTTCAACTGTGCAGCAGGTGATTTCTCACGACCGTTTGTCTCTAAGACGCTCGAATTGATTCCAAGATGCTAACTGTGGGTCTCCTTCAGCACGCCTGAGAGTAAAGTGAACATGGTTAAAGTGATTCGAGCTGTTCTGCGGGAAAACGCACGCAAGGGGATGCAAGGAAGTGAACGGCCAACTGAGAGAACCAACAAAGAGCAGCTTGCTCCTCTTACAGGAATTTTACCTTCATCAGCTAAACTCGGTGAATCCCAGCACACACACTTTTACAGTAAAGTTCTACAGACAAACCAACTGCACAGAGAAAGGTGTAGTCCCAAACAAGTGGGGAATAACACACGTATGTATGATGGGATGGATTGACTTGATATTGGGTGATGGATTAAGGGATAAGATCTGAAATAAGAAGCGTAGTTCTATCTCTGTGGTGTGTCTCATACACTTAATGGGGCTCAGTGTGCAAAACACCGTGTAGCTGCAGTACCTCAGGGTTGTTCTCTCACTCATGCATATATATATGTGTGTGTGTGTGTGTGTTTTTTTTCAGGTTCCTCTCGAGCGTTCTGGTTGTGCCAGAAGCCCAACAGCGTTCCTTCTTCTGGCGGAAGCTCCACACCGACGCAATTCGACTCTGATTCAGCAAGTGCGAGCAGCAGAGACCCGCCCTCCGGGCCTTCATCAGAAGCTCCACCCACTATCTCCACCCTCAGGCGCAGCAGCATGAGCAAGTCTGTCATTCTCAGCCAAGACGATTGGTTGAGCGAGCGCTCTGTTCACGGTGACTCCGCCCCAGGCTCACTCGATACTCGCTTCTCTGATCTGTGTCTGAGTGACGAGACCCGACTAGAACCTGAAGGTCGTGAAGTAAACTCTCCTGACATGCAGCCTCAGCTGAGACGGGCGAATTTCAGCGCCGTCAGGCGTCGCTCAGCCAAAAACGAGAAGCGACGCAGCCAGGCAGCACTGCTGAGTTTGCGGCAGCACAGCCGCTCTGTGGACAGCCAGACGGAATCCGCTGACCTGAACATGCTGCTCGAAAGTGACTTCAGTGTCCAAAGCCTTACGTCTGTGATCAACGAGGACTGTTTCTATGAAAATGCCAATACGAGCAGCGCCGCAGCTACCCTGTCATAAACACCTGTCTGTTCAACATCTGGAACATGAAATGACTTTAATGTTCACGATGAGGTTAAAGGTTTAGTCCGAATTTTGAACCCTCCTGAAGCCACGCCCCCACAATCATTTCCAAATAAAACAAGAGAAACGATTGACCTGTAAGGAGAGATACTGGTGCTCTTGTTCATCTAAATCACGAACTGCATCTTTAATAATCTGCACAAGATTACTCCTCACCAAACCTGCGCGTACCTTCATTAACAACGATTCAGATGTTGCAGCTGTGCTTTTATTTATACAAGCCAGGCTTTTTTGTTGTTGTTGTTTTTAACCTTTTTATTATTTATTGAGAACATTTTGTTTTAAATATGAAGCCAAACCTCTGGCTTTTACTTGATTTAGTTTTTTCAGGAAGTAAAACGTTTGCACAAGTTGTGGGACTGAAACACGTCCATGTGCAACATGTGACGAGAATCTAATCAGAAAAAAAAAAAAAAAACGCCAAATCTGTACAGTATTTTTCTAAATATGTGTAATATAAATTTGTACAACGTTTATCTGTGCAGCATTGTAAGGATTTAAACAGCGCTGTGTGTAACTGTGATGCACAGAGAGGTTTTTAAATGAACAGTGAATAATAAGTGTTTTTGTATGCAGTTTAGTGGCTGCAATGTAAAACACGGATAGTGTGACTATAAGGGGAGGATGTCGGAGTGGGACGGAGGCTGAATTCATTTAATAAAGATTTTGTCAGTACACTTAAATTAGTGTCAATTTAATTCTTTTTAGCACTCGTTACACCACGATCAATTCCAACCCACGCAAGAAACATGTGGAGGATTACTGATGTTTGTACTCTGCCACCTTCTCATAGAGGTTTAACAAGATTTACATCTCACCATGAAATGGGGAGGATTAGTAACGCATAAAGCCGAGCCCGCTGATCAAACTCGCCTTCCTCGGAATGTTTGCGAAGCGCTGCGGCTCGTATCAGGAGCGTGTTCTTCCAAACGCAGCACTCTTGTTGTTGAACAAATTGAGACGTGAACGGGTTTTTAAAATGCCTTTTGCATCTTCTATCAAAAACCTTCAGTGCCTTGCTGACTTCTTGCTGATATTGTAAACAGGAAATAATTTTTTTTGCACAGAAACTGCTGAAGCGAGACAAACATGCGCGTGAGCAGCACACCAGCTCTTCAGAGGTTCTAAAGTTAGCTGGTTTGTTTAGCAATGAAACTTAAAGAATTGTTAAGAGTGTTAAAATACTGTTAAATATTTGGACTTTTCATGAACGTTTTCTTACTCGAGCCAATTTATTATCATACACATTATGCTTCTTTTTGCTGACACGGTCACTTTTCTATTTTACATGAGAGTCAAATCAGTGCCAATGACAAAACAGTTCCTAGTGCATTTCTGCTTTCAATTTAAGCATTTTGTTTTTCAGATGTATTTCCAATCTACATTAAATACTGCATCCGTTTCTCAGAGACAGAAAACAAATCTCTCAAAAAATTTGTCTCTGACCCTCAAGCCACCGTTTGTTCTAGACTCAACAGTTGGAATATAAATCGTTAGCGTTTTTCTGCGTCGCTCTCTCGGTGTGTTTGTTGCCGTGACGCTTTCGTCTCAGTTCTTCTCTGAACTCGTAGCTGAACAGCGTGGGGTTTTCTCTGCACAGCCTGCTGTAGGCGTCTGATAAAGCTCTGAAATGGCTAATGGAGAGGTTGGTGGGACGGAGAGTCGGGTCCACGTCGGCACACCGCAGGAGATCCTCAGTCATCCTTAGTCTCTGAGCTTCAGGAAAGAGCATCCTGTAGGAGAGGAGCAGGTCACGCTAACGTTAATAACGTGGTGCAGGAAAACCATCAACACGTTCACATTTACTCCACACTAGCTGATCAATCACAATGCAGAATTAAACGTCACGGGGGTGGGTGTCGCATGATCAGCAGATTTATAAGTTTGCATCTCTTTCCTGTGGAAATCAAAGTAAAAACCAGCAACACCTTTAATTTTCTCCAAGCCTCTCCCACACAGCCACCGGACTGATCCAATACCATTTATTTACACGAGAACCCTGTTAAAGCATCCTGCTTTCTAACAAGAGTGCCAAAATGTGTAGCAGCAATTAAATCAACTGCACACACAATAAAGTCAGTGCAATCGTGTTTAATGTTCTTTAAAGCTTGGTTATTTTTGGGATTCCCCCTCGTTACATCAGCGCTGAACAAATTAAAAACATTAAAAAAATATATGCACTGCTTATAGGGACTTAAAAAAAAAAGGGGAAAAGAGTCCATGCTATATCTTTAAAAAACATCTGCCTATATAGACCCTGTTATCTTCATTAATGCTGACGTCTTAACCCGCTCGTAGTTACTGCGCTCATTGTGACTGCTCTTTTACTAAACTAGGCCTATTTACTAAGCTTTTAAGGAGGGCAGGAAGGTGTTATTCATGAGCCCTGGGTGACTGATATTAAATGAAAACACAAAAATGCAGAAAGGAAGAGAGTGCTTACTCGAGTCCTTTATGGCAGTGCTTCCTGCGGAACTGAAAGACATTCCTGACCACTTTCTCCACGAGCTTAAAGGGCTGCTGGATGTGTGGCTTAGTCAGAGGAGTGAAGTGTACCACCCCCACATCCACCTACACACACGCACACAAATGTGGAGAACACAATCACAGTGAAGCCTGTACACACAGATGGAGGGAGGGATGATTGATAGATAGCTGGAGGAAATGGTGAGTGCTAGAAAAGGAAGGCAGTGACGCAGCAGTTGCCACAGTAACACCTGTTTGAAGCAGCCATAAGAAAAAAACCAAAAAAAAATGACTGGCAAGAGTCTCGTCCAAAACCGACTAAATCAACGGCAGGAAATCAGATAGAAATGTGGTGCTGTTTTTACCTCCGCTGAAGCAGAAGCCTGTAATGTTATTTAACCGGAAACACAGCTGAGGTTGGTGAGGGGATGAACAAACATTTGGCTTTGACTCATTTCTGTCTCTCTCTCTCTCTCCAATCCTTAACTCAGCATTAAGTCGATATTACAAACTGTTGAAGTAATCACGCCAGAGTAAAGCAATGCCACGTTCCTCCTCAAATCTCTCTCCCTCTCACCGTCTCCTCCTTTTCTCTCCTCTCCAAAGGCACCTTTCATCGTGAGCTTTCTAATAAAAAGCCACGAGCAGAGCTTGAGCAGATCTTTCTGGATGTTTCCTGCCCCTGAATGAAGAGCGCCATATGGGCTGGGCTTCATTTGGATATGATTTATACCTTACGAAAACAGCAATGCTCTAAAATTACATTTACTGAATCAACAGATACAATGCAATGTGAATCATAAAAACTGGCGCAAAAAATGGTCATCCCAATGGAATGACCTCTATACTTTTACGTAGAGCGGCCTTTTACTGAAATGGCAGACTGTAGACGCTTACTATCACCACTGAGAAGTTGGTGAATGCTGGCTGCGGGTATTTTGAACCATTCTTCTTTGCCAGGTTTCTCCAGTTCAGTCAGGTTTGATGGTTGCACAGCGCGGACAACCCTCTTCAAATCAATCCACATATATTTTCAGCGATGTTCAAGTCTGGGGACTGGGATGACCATTCCAAAACTATGTATCGGTGTCTGTGCATGAATTCCTTGGCAGATTTGGAACGTTGCTTTGGATCACTGTAATGCTGAAATAACCAACCCTGGCATAACCTCTTGAACGATTCTTGAACGTTGTTCTTGAGAATCTGCTGATCCGTGCGACCCTCAACTCTGACGAGGTTTGCAGTTAATCTCTCCTTGTTGCCAGTATGCAGATTATTGCCATTTTATAACTATAGTTCTGACTGCGGAGACAGAGACTTTTACAACTTTTTGTATCCTTCTCCTAATTTATGTTGGTTAATTATTCTAGTTTTTAGGTCATTAGGGAGTTATTTTGAGGTTCCCATGTTGCTACATTCCTGTAGAGAGGAAGGAGAAGCACAATTAGCAATTTCGCTATCTTCAACACCCTTTTTCAGGATTCATTGCAGCTGTGTGCGCAGTGTTAATTTTCATGGAGTCAAGCAATCAATTTCTTGTTGCAATTAATCAGCATTAATTGACTACAGGTACCGGTATTCAAATCCACATCATAGCGAGGGTGCCTAAACTTTTGCAGAGCCTATTTTCCACTTAATGCTGCTGCTGTACTAAGAATTTCTATCCGAAACATCATTTTATCCAGCATTCTCTAAATCAGAGGTTCCCAAACATCTTCATTCGCGGACCCACCTAGTCGTGTACAATCTACCTCAAGCCTCAGCTCAATTATTCAATTTCAGATCTTAATCACACGGCACTCCTGGAGCAACTGAGGTTAAGGGCCCAATGAGGGTAACCTGGAGCGAGGCTTGAACCCTGACCCTCTGATCACTGACCCAGAGCCTTACCATTGAGCCACCTTGTTATATGAATGAAAATAAAAACTTTAAATACTACATGCAGTGCTGAAATATAGAAACACATAAAAAACTGTGTTTTGCCGGAAGATAACTGAGGTAACTTACAGGCACACGTGCTGCGCTTCCGTGGAAGGACAGTTCATTACTGCATTAAGTGCACACAACTTTAATTTTATCCAAACTTCCACCCGGAACCTTTTTATAACGAAACTTGTCATCCAGCACACCGGGTGACGCATCTTCAGTAGTCATATTACTGCCATTTGCCATGCCTTTATCACACCATGACCGGTAATCATCCACGGGGCAATATCGGGAAGACGACATCTAACTTTAATTTTAATCTAATTTTGCAATCTTGACTAATTTGCATTCAAAAATTATTCTAGATTAATTGCATGCGTTAACGGCACTAACATACGCTTCATGCTCACTGAATGCTGCATTTGTACATTACTGATGCAGAGACATGATATCTCAAATGATCAGACGATATATTCAGTGAGCCCTTCAACGTATCCTATGTTAATTCAGACTTCTGGGTACTGTAGATGGATTGTGTAAAAACGGTTCCTTCAAAAAGAATCATCTCTGGAGAGTCGTTTGCTGTTAGTCAGACTGATTTTCTTATACATACATACATACATACACACACACACGCACATGTATGTGTGTGTTGGGGTGTCGATATTCCGACTATACATGCAGCAGCATTTGTGGCAGCGTCTCAGTCACTTTAAAGTGTGATTTATGATACAGCAGCCCCACGGCGCCCCCTCTATACAAATACGTCCCTCTCTTGCCATTAATCCGCTCCTAATAATTTCATCACATTAAAAACCATCATAAATCGATAGTGTGTCAACATCACCACCTTGAAGACACTCTGCAATTAAGTAACCCGTAACTCAGAGAACGAGTCGTTAATCCGCCCACCACCTTTAATCCCTTTCACTCTCTCGTCAGACTCGTTCATACACTTTATAGTATTGCACGTCAGACCTTTTTATTTTAGCTTTGAATCTAAAACAAAATGAATACCGGGCGACCAGTAACAAATTGCATTCTCTCCAAATATACTGATTACAAACGAAACTGAATTCAGTTGAAGATTTTCAGACGCTGAAACTGTATGTTCGAGCTCTTTGTTTCCTTAGAATGTTTTGTAGCTTTTTCTAATCTGAATGGCATATGGTTCTTAAACCATACACACCCCAGAACATCTTAACAGGATCGATCATGTTCTCAAATAAGGAAAACGTTCAATTGAAATGCTCCGACCTTGCAGCAGAGTTGAGCTGTGTAACATGTGGAAGGAGTCTCCAGTGTCAGTGCTTTGTAATGGGGATGACGAGAAGCTAGATGTTTTACCCTGGTTTAGGACAGAAGTTAAAGTTAAAAAAGTTAAAGTTGAGTTTATTGGTCACATGCACATCATACAGTACAACATACAGTGAAATTCTTTGATTCCGCATATCCCAGCATACACATTTGAAAGTTACATAAGTGACTCCTAGTTCTCTATTTTGCCAGCAACCATCAATAAGCTAGGACAGAGGTGTGTTTTGAGGACATGATTACACAGAGAGACACACTCTTGTTTTTAGCCTTTGCAGAAGCGATGCACAATCCTATAGTTTCATGTTCGTCCACATTTTATTCTTAAAGTCAGTCAGCTATTTTCATCTACAACCCAAAAAAATGGTGTAGTGATTTGTCATTTTTTTTCATTGGGAATGACCGAAGGAAGGTGGAAACCCCTTAAGACGAACAATGAAGCATCGCTCCCGAACATAACCGCCTGCGAATGATTCAATTTCCAGCCGGGAAACACGGGCGCAGGCGAGAGCGAGAGAACGGTCGCGCATAAATCATGACGCATGTCCAATCAACACACACAAGTACTTTAGCTAGCGACAAAGAAGGGAAAGGAAGGTTGTGCTGCAGTTTCTGCTGTTGTGCAGAAAAAGCTAGAAATAAATAAATAAACGAAAGTCCTCCTGTGGTTGAGCTACAGCCCGAGGCATGAAGAAAAGCGAAAGTGTTGCCTGATATCTGCAGAGCACTGCTGAAGCACCATTCCAGTAGGAATGCATTCCAAAAGAATGTTCTTCACAAATGTAATGAGAAGGCGATATTTGAATGAGACGGACACGCAATAAAACAGTCGCGATTGCGTCAGAGAGAAATTTGCATTTTTATTAACAACAATCGTTCTGCGTGGGTACTGAGACAAGGTCGCTTTGCAGGTGACCTCGGAAAACAAATTGCACATTCAGCAATACCTGTCAAGTTTAAAAACCCTCTGATGCAAGTGACAAAAAAAAAGAGAAAAAAAAAGAGAAAAATAAAAAAACCGTATGCGATTAAGAGGTGATCACATCAAAGCACCGTGCTTTTAATAACGCCACATGCCTTCACACTCCCCTGGTGCATGTTGGCAGTTTTCTTGATGCCATCAGATTTATTTATTTATTTTTGTATTATTTTCTTCCCCCATGCTCTCAGCACCAGCCCTCCTAAGGTCATATCTTCTCATCTGTGCAGCACCAAGATATTTTAACCAGCTGTTATTTATCATGACGTTCTATGCAAATATATATTATATAATCTAGATTAAATGTGTTGAATGATGTGTACAACCTGAATTCCGGAAAAGTTGGGATGTTTAAAATTTTAATAAAATTACCTAAAAGACCACCAATATTTTATTCACAATAGAACATAGATAACACAACTAATGTTTAAACATAAATTTTATTTATATTTGATGCACAAAATGAGTTTATTTCAAAGTTCAAGCCTGCTACAGGTCTCAAAACAGTTGGGACGGGGGCATGTTTACCATAGTGTAGCGTCTCCTCTTCTTTTCAAAACAGTTATAAGTCGTCTGGATATCAGCTTCCGGAGTTTTGTTGTTGGAATTCGGTCCCATTCTTGCCATATGTAGGTTTCCAGCTGCTGGCCATCAGACGTATTTTTTGTTTAATGATGCCCCAAATGTTATCCATAGTTGACAGATCTGGACTGCAGGCGGACAATTCAGCACCGGGACTCTTCTACAGCGAAGCCATGCTGTTGTAATAGCTGCAGTATGTAGTTTTGCATTGTACTGATGAAATACACAAGGCCTTCCATGAAACAAGCTCATCTGGAGGGAAGCATATGTTACTCTAAAAAAAACTAAATATACTTCTCAGCATTCATAGTGCCTTCTAAAACATGCAGCTTTTCCATACCATATGCACTTATGCACTCTGTACCATCAGAGATGCTGGCATTTGAACTGAACGATGATGACATGCTGGAAGTCTCCCTCCTCTATAGTCTCCTTACTCTTTAGGACACGGCGTACGTGATTTCCAACAAGAATGTCATTTTGGCTTGTCCGAACATAGAGCACTTTTACACTTTGAAACAGTCCATTTTAAATGAGCCTTGACCCACAGGACACAACGGCACTTCTGGACCATGTTCACATATGGTTTCCTACATATGCATGATAGAGCTTAGGTTGGCATCTGCAGATGGTTCGGCGGATTTTGTTAACCGACAGTGGTTTCTGGAAGTATTCTTGGGCCCATTCGTCACGATGACTGATCTAGTATCGTTTGAGGACCTGAAGACCACAGGCATCTAAATAAAGGTGTTCTGCCTCGTCCCTTACACAAAGAGATGTCTCCAGTTTGTAAAACTTTTTGATAAGGTTGTGCACTGTAGATGATGAGATTCGCAAAGCCTTTGCAATTAGACGTTGAGGAACAGTGCTTTTATAGTATTCCACAATCTTTATGTACTCTCACAGATTGGAGAACCTCTGGCCATATTTAAATTCCGAGAGATTCTGCCTCTCTAAGAAATCCCTTTATAGCCTAATCATGTAACAGACCTGAGATCAATTAACTTAATTTCTAAGACAACTAGGTTGCTAGATGTCCTCCCAGCAGAATCTTTAAAAAAAAAAATCTTGCTTTTTCAGCCATTTGTTGCCCCGTCCCAACTATTTTGAGACCTGTAGCAGGCATCAAATTTGAAATGAACTCATTTAGTGGATAAAAGTATAACATTTTCTGTTTAAACATTTATGCTATCTATGTTCTATTGTGAATAAAATATTGGCTAATGAGATTTGAAAGTCAAATGTAAAAAATGTCTTTTCCGGAACTCCTGGCGGGTTGTATTTATATGGATTACTCTTTAAATATGAATACCACCATAGTGATATTTTGTGCCATGGTGAAGAGAACAAGGTTGAGAACTCTCATCATAGATATTCCTGAGTAAAGAAACAAAACGTCAGCCAAATCAGACGCCGTCCTGCCATCGAAACCCAAAGACTAGCTGTTGCTATTTTGGCTTGTGGTTTAGTACTAATCAAGTATCGTTTCAGGATGAATTCAATGTCAATGAGAAAAGCAACGAAAGGTATAAGCAAAGGATAACACATTCCTCAAAGTTTATTGGTCACATGTACATTATACGTGGTACAACATACAGTGAAATGCTTTGACGACTAACTGTACGTTT